>PNEQ01076826.1:0-40048 GCA_003012365.1 Medauroidea extradentata | reverse complement strand
ACTAATACCCACTTTGTAAAGTTAAATTTTAGAAGCTTTCTTTAGTAGTTCTAGTTCCTGACTCTGTCTGTAGAAGTCATTTCACTTGACAATAGATTCCTTTCAAATATCAAGAATATTAAATGCACCATATTTGAACACAAATTTGATTATCATTTCTTTAAGTAATTATATGACTTCTGCAGGCGTTTCCTGTTTCCGACTAGATCTTAAGTCTAGAAAGAAAAGAAACTACTGGCCTTTCTTGTGTAAATAACACGGTCCAATAAACCATTATATGTAATAGTTACAATTTATATTTCAATAAATAAATAAATAAATATATATATATATATATATATATATATATATATATATATATACATACGTGTGTGTTGTGTGTGTAAAGCACATATATATGGTGTCATGTATTTGGTGGATACTGACTGCACATAGTGACCAAAACTAAGCAGAAAATATTATTTGGTAAATTGTCGTCAGTCCCTTAATTAATTAGAAAATTACTTTAAACTTAAAATAAAACCAAGGACATAGAAATGTGGGGCAATGTTGTTCGTATTTACGGCCTGCATCCCGTAAATGTGACTCCAAAACTGAGCAGAAAAAACTCTTTGGTAAAAAGTCACCAAACCGTCAGCTTGTGAGATAGGACCAAAATTCCAGTGAGCGGGAAAACCATGAGTAAATACTAAGCAAAATCTTTGTAATTTCAGTTCTTATCTCGTACAAAAATATTTATGCAAAATACTGGTAGCAAGAAGTCAAATATTTTTTCAACAACCAAAAATGTCTGGAAGCAGTGAAAACAGTATTAACCACATTACATATTTCTATCTTGTTCTAATAAGTAAAATATTGTATATGTGTTACAGTAAACTTAAATGTTTCTACACCTAAGCCCAGAAATAAAGAAAATTAAATGTAAACAAAACATATACATATCGTTTTACTACATTTTCATTACAACAATTCTTTCAGACAAATACGTGGGTGAATAACACATCCAATGACTTTAAGAAGATATAGTTTATTTGGATTTGTCCATGTCTAAACATAACATTCATTCAATTTGTTTATGACTCTACAGATCAAAGGTATGAGAGTATTCTTTAGTGTCATACACTTGTGAAGAACCCGAACTGATAATATCAATTATTATTTTTCTTACAATGCACGTTAATCTGTTAACAAAGGAAAAAAATTGAGGCGATGAGAACCAGAGTGGCCTAACCCACTTTTTTGAGACATTGAGTTAATGGCAGAAATATACCAAGAATAATTTATATTTTGTTGTGCCAAAATTTTCTAAGCATGATCTTGTTACCCAGACAGCACTAGTGGGGCTAACTGTTCTGGCACTTTTGAATTCCAAGAAAAAATAAATGCCAGAATAGTATAACGTAATATTGGGTTAGGCCACTCTGGTTCTCATTGCCTCAATTAAATACGTTCATTACTAAAACTGTCCCGAAATCCGTTGAAACGAAAATACAAGCAGAAATACAAACATACAACACTAAGCGGGTGTTTCATGGACGCATTCAGAACTACTTTGACTTACAGACCCACGTAAGGTTAATTCTTCTACTAGAGATTAGAAAGATCTATGTTAAAAGTTTGGCACTGTGACAATTTCTGCCGCTTGTTGAGCTTATATCGGCAAATCACAGAGATTTCGTTAATATACAAGTTACATGAAGTTGATGATTAAAAGGCAGAAATTGGTTTGGTTTTTAATTCAAAATTAAATAACGCATTTGTTTACCGAACCTAGTTAAAATTAATTTTACTATAATCTCGCAGTATATTAGACCCGTTAGTTATAGCAACGCAACTAGCGGAAAAACTTCTCCCTGTGCCAAACTCTTTCACGAGAGAAAACATTTCCTTTCTATAGCCTGTAGTAGGATTAAACTTACGTCAATTTAAAAATAATTTTGCGCGTTCGGAACCGCCTGTTTTGTCCCCAGAGATTTGTGTGCGCGTGCAGTAGACTTTTTTTTATGATTTAAACAAACATTGTTGAATCACAATCGAATGTACGTAGTATAAATAGCTCAACTCTAAAATGTCAAGGGAAACATGTAATATCCCCCGTACAGTTGCTAATAAATTATTTTAACGTAGGTCTATATGGATACACGAATATGTCAGAAATTATTAAAATGTTTTATAGACGCAATATAAGTACAACATTTAAATTATGCAGTAAAATTAAAATAGTTATAAATAATCTGACAAATAAATACAGTTATTAAAATTCTGTTTAGTCAATTTTTAGATACAAGATTGTTACTGCAAGTGTTTGAGATATAACTTTATTCATCTTTATTACACAAATCTTATAATCTTAAAGCATAACATAAATTGATTTCAAGGCATTTCAGTCTTCTGGGATTCAAATTTTTTCGCTGTCTTTGTTAGGCCTATATACGATCCAACTGGTATTGTATTACGTAAGAACAGTATGAACTCTAAAAAAGAGTAGAACACTTTTTCAAAACCTTACAAATATTGTAATAAATGCAATTTTTTTTCGAAATCAAGTTACAGAATTGGTTAAGAAAAATTCTTGGGCTAATATATTGAATCAATAATTTAACTAATGTGGCAATCATTTCTCCTGGCCGAAGTATCAGTGCAAATCAATTTCTTTTTTATTCTTACTTTCCATTTAAAAACCGTTCATTACATTAACATAACACTAAATAATCATATTAAAAAAAGTGTTTCTAAATCTACGTTTTTCAATAAAAGTATGAAACCAAGAATAAGTGTAAGAAATTATTGGATGTTTGATTCCTCCATGGGGACAGAATATGTATTACATTTCTGCACACAAAATAAAAAAATCTATAGACACTTCACGTGCGTGGCTATCTTGGATACTGAAACACGAGCCAAATTTACGTACAACGAGAAACCTATTATACAAAAAGCGCAGGGCAATGGGGGTATTTATGCAGTTACTCGCCCAAGAACAAAACCTTGCTGCGGGAATGTGCTTAAGAGACTACGACGTGCCGTCAGTAACAATCAGTAAGGAAACTTAAGTTCACGAGTTCCACGACATACACGTTTAGACTCCATTGCGCTGTATGTATTCTTACCTCGAATTTTCGTCCATTAGCTGTTATTCTCTGGTACAGCAGATAACTGACGAATAGCTGCGTGTTCAGTATACATAAGACAGTGAATTCTAACAAGCGAATTTTCCCTTTCCCTGTCAATCAGTCTGCACTAGGTGATCATCGGCTCCTCCACACGGCGGCGAGGTCTCGACCGGCCCAGGATTCTCCAAGCGTACAGGATGGGCTTGACGGCGTAGTTAGCGACGCCCACGCCGAAGAAGAGGTACTGGAGGACACCACCGCCTCGCAGCACGCTCAGCCGCAGCAGCGCCAGCACGACGAAGGGCAACCAGCAGAGACCGTAGCAAGCGACGACGACGGCCAGCCCAGACTCAACGTCTTCGTCAGCGTCCCTTTCCTCCCTATCAAAGTCACCGACGACAGCTCTGCTACAACTCCTCCTACTCCAGGACACGGCTACCACGACGACGACGAAGAGGTGAATGATGCAGGCCCAAAGCACCAGCTGTGTGGGCTGCTGCGTGCTGACAGAAAAACACTCCTCTGAAGACGTCCAGGATGTCAACCCGCCCGGGAGGACCAAGGTCAAGCCGACGACGGCTGACACCAGCCACAGGCCCGCCACCAGCAGCCAATGATTCCTGAAAGAAGGTGCAAGGACTCAGGGATCACTGACAGGACTGCGTCCCCACAGTTTCTCAAGTATTAACTGAATAGTTTTATGGACACGCGCCATTACGAACAATTTTGAATCATCCTTGCAATGGGTTAGGCCTGTTATTATGAACTGACTGTTTCTGTGGACATACGCCATTGCAAGCAATTTCGAAAAAATAGTGCAGTATGTTATTATTATTATTAACGGGACTATTTTTAGTGGGCATATGCCATTGTGATGGCGTATATCCTCAAAAACGCTTCAGTTTATAACAATAGTCCATTGCAGAGATTACTCAAAGATCATAGTATTCTCAAATGGTGCGTCACCGCCTCTGCAGACATTGCGCACAAACACAATGACATACACCTACTTAAAATTGCTTGTCTCCGGTACGTTATTCCGCATATTTCGATCAACACACAATACTAGTTTCAGAAGAAAAAACTCATAGCTTAACAAATTTTTTTTAAATATTGACATTCACAAGGGATCTATACTTACAAAGCAATACGGTCTTGATTAATGTATGAAATGAACACCGGAGAAAGTTGCTTTCAGAAGCGCAATATCTGTACTACAAATTTGTAGAAAACAAATGGGAGTGCTTTATGGGGGCAGATTTTAAGTACTCAGTTGTGCAATATCACCTCATTGGCTTAACTAATGCAGTCTCTCCACCGTCAAACAATGCGAATTATAAGTTACATATTCAAACGACAGTGGCACTTGACAGCTCTGTCTACCATGCTTGTAACTGCTTAATATAATCTATGTGTTATCAAGTTCACCTTAACTGACACATTTTAAAAAATAACTATTGCGAACAAAAATTATTACATATAAACTTTTGGAAACTACTGCAATGTGATAAACTCTCACAGTTTTTTATGTTTAGTGCATAGTATATGAAACCATTTTTACAATATGTATTTCTTAAAAGTCGTTATGAGTTAGAGATTTTTTTGTTTCTTTAAATCTTCTATTTTAATAATAAATGGAAATGTAAAAGAATAGCAAAAGCTGATGAGAACGAGATTGATATGGAGATAAAAATTTTTACATGTTTGAGGTCAACAAAATTCATTTCAGTCAACCCTCCAATCGCATTGTCAGTTATGAACTTTAGTATCATTACTTTAAATCACATCGTAACTTCATCAAAGATTTAACTTTAGCATTTGACAATATATTTAAATAATTGGCTTCTGGCCGTACACAATGGAGTCGCCAATGTTAAAGTAAAGTAGCTGTGGCTTTGCGTCTTAGATCAACTTCAAGACGGCCGTTCTCAGAAAACCAGTTGATGTGTTTATTGTAACGAAAAATGTTTATTTCTAAATATCATGTTATTTTACAGTACTGAGATTTCATGGAAATTTAAAAAAAGTATGCCTAAATGTACTCGTAAAAACTTGTTAATAGCGTTGCTTAAGTATTTATAAGTCAACATATGATTCGACAATTGTTGGCATGGATGCTTTTCTGTAAACATAAAACATATTGCAAATGTTACAATAATTGGAACTTATTTTCGGAATATTTACGTGATAAGATCTTATCGTAATTATTAACACAATACTTCCGTTACGTAAAAAGATTCTCAATTGTTTTTAAGCTGTCGTTACTTAAACTTAATATTAGCCTTGTGTACTTATGAAATACGTTTAGGCCAACTTCTACGATTTCATTTCTTAAAATCTCGTATTATCTGCTACAGGGTAAAATTACGGCTTACTTTCAGGCAATGATGGGAACCCTACATTGGGCCATATCTCAAGTTTTCATAGAGCACATACCTGCTACATTCCGTTAACAGTAAACTGAGCTTTTTCAATGACAGTCATATAATGGAAAATTATATATTCATGTGTGTATGTGTGTGTATAGAAATTCCCAACAACGGCATCGTCCAGCACGATTTCTTCACGCGAAAATCCGTGTCTACACAGCGGGGAATCGAATTCTGTATGCCGTAATGGCTTTAGCGAAGAGTATATTCAGAACTTAACATCTAGGCATTTAGGGCTTGTAAGGATTGGCATGATGTGAGTATGGAACAGCGCCGGAGTGAAGGGGCGGCAGAAACGGGTGATCCCCGAGAAAACTCGCCGACCAGCGGGATCGTTTGGCACGATTACCCCATGTGCCGGGAATCGAACCCGACGCTGCGATGGAGCGAGTGAGAGATTTTGGTCAGTGCTTAACATCCAGTACTTAAGCGCTGATGAGGGGTGACATGAGGTGAGTATGGAGCAGCGCAGGAATGAAGTGGCGGGGGAAACGAGAGATCCCCGAGAAAATCTGCCGACCAACCGCTGTGATGGAGAAAGCTGTACTAACCTGCGGGCGGTAGATGATCTGCAGTTGGCGGTGGCGGCGATTGCGGCGACGCTGAGGAGCGACGCGGTGGCGGCGCCCAGCAGGAGCGCGTAGCGGGCGGTGGAGGCCGCGGTGCTGTCGTCGACGGCGTGGAAGACACGCGCAATGAACCTCGCCGCGACGGCCACCCCCACGAGCATGTCGGCGAGGGTGAGGCTCAACAACAGCGCGAGGTCCGGCCTCCAGCGCAGCAAGCTAACCGCCAGCACGACGTTGCAGATGACTGCTCCTATCGCCGCGGCGCTGTTCACGTTGTCTGCTATCACTGCCAGGTACTCGGCGGCAGAGTCCTCCACATGCCCCAGCGGCCGGAGGCACATGGTGCCTTCCGCCGCGAGGGGAGCCTACACCCCCTTCCTTCCTCTTCGTCCTCAGGCCTTTATCAGCTGCAACATATTCGGTTAGAGTCCTTTTATTTCTCAGTCATAACCTTAAAATAATCTTCAGTATGTAGTGAACCCCAGAGAGATTTTCAACCTGGGAGCCGTTCAGTACATAATATTTAGGAATACAGGTGAGAGGGTTTCATGGCTCAAGAGCCGATGAAGGTGATGTTATGTGAAGGGACAAAACAACAACTATACCCGAGTCAGAATTAGAATCCACAATCTCTCGCACCGTAGACCAGCGCCTAAGCGACTACACTGAAAGAACTATTTTGTAAGAGCTCTTCACTGCCATATAATTTTGTGGTGACGACTAAATTATTTTTTCGTGACCACGAATGTTTAGTGGTCACAACAAAAATATATTTGTAGTGAGCACAAAAAAATATTTTTGCAGGGAAAATATCCATAAAATATTTATTGGGTGCCACAAACATTTTTTTTTTTAGTGTACAGTACAAAAGTGAGATAGCCGGTAGGATGGAGAACTCTGTCGCACGATGACTTCGCTGGCCAGCAACATGGCGGCTGCAACGCTATCTGGCTGTTAGGCCAATGGAAACCTGCCGTACAACGAAGGAGCCAAAGAGACACGGGGCTGGCACCAACAGTAAATAAGCAGCAAACTTCGCCTACAGCACACGTGCCATCACATCATTTCCAGAATGTTTTTCTATTTAGTCTGTGCCGTAGGCATCCGCCGTTCTTTGAGTGAAGATATGAAATAAGGCATTACGCTATAAACTATTTATAAGTACACCACATCTATATTCCATAGGAATAAAAGAAATTAGGTATTATAAAACATTTCCCCTTACCAATGACAATTTTGCTAGTATAAGGAAACTGTAATAATGTAAGCTTTGGCTAATATAGAAACATTGCTCCACACTTCCTCTACCTCAAACTGAAGTGTGACAAGTGTCTCACGCTGTGACTGTGTGAAACACTATTATAACTGTTCTTGAAGTGTATATTGGTTGGCGATGAATTACAAAGGCTGCGGAAACAGACGTACCCAGATAAAACCTGTCGGAACGTAACAACTCCGCCGGGAATCGAACCCAGATCAAACGTACGGGAGGCGAGTTGTACGAAATGTATTTACACAGCAGTGCCAACATCTTTAAGGGGCCTCCCTAGATAGACAGTGTTTTTGTGTGAGAGGAAGGTGCGGTAAGGATGCCACTAATCGAAGTGTGTAATGCATTATCGCCTCTCAGCGCAAGCTTCTCAGATGGCGTGTAGAGCTATACAATTATAACTTTTTCTATTGGACTTTAAGCGGTCACGACATTATTTTATTTATAAGCAACGTATTTTAAAGTTTGACGCTTGTTTCAGTGCTTATATTTATCGAATCCGATTGTTTATTTTCTGGATACGGCAGACTGGAAATACCAGTTTTGGCCGTTTTGAGTGGCTAGAAAATAATGTTCCTAACAAACGTGCCGAAATTTTAAACCTATAGCGACATAGTTTGAAGCGTGTGTTCTTTTTGTAGATAAACACATATAATGTGCGTTAAATAGTTTCGTCAAAAAGAGAACAATCGTAACTCACTGTAACGCATTTGAAGGGCAGGTAGGGTGGTCCCTTAACATTGAAAATGCGTGACCAAATAAGCTTAAGAGAGTTCAAGTTGTATTAATTGATAATTTTACTGTGCATATAAAACAGTGTTATTTTTGTAGACAGTACTCGTGAGTAAAATTTTCTCTAACGAAACAATTTTAGCTCGCATAGTTTTCTCATTACGGTGCGTCAAAGGTAAAACTAACTTGGTACGCTGCCATACAAATAGCGAAAACCGATCGACTTACTCAAATGCAATCATTCAGAGTGAAATAACATGCCGTGGGCAACGTAACTTAACATTATAAACCCACAACGTAATATTTTGAATGCCTAGAAAATCCCAATAGTACAGGGGAAAAAATTGCAAATTAAACAATTTTTAAAAACACAAAAGTTGTTCGCTGTGAGTTTTTCTAATATATGATTACGTAGCACATGGCATGTTATTTCACTATTAATTATTTCGTTTCAGTAAGTCAACTGATTCTCACTATTTGAATGGCAGCGTAACATGCAAATTTCTGTTTGACGTACCTTTATGATATACTATGCGATCCAAAAATGTTTAGTAAGAGAAAACTGTAGTCTTTAAGTATCGTCTACAAATTTAATACTGTTTTGTAAAAATATAAAATTTTTATCGTTAACCCACTTGAACATCCTTAAGGGCACCACCTACATGCGTATTAGAGAATCAGTAGAGACGGCACTATACGGGTGACCTTGAAGAGCGCATCAATGCCGCATCGCCACAACGAGACAAGCACTGAACTAGCGTGCAAGGTTCCCGCCGATCCATTTTTACTGTGGATGCGTCACATCTTTTGTAAATAATATTCTTTTTCGTTTAATAAATGACGATTGTGACGAATTCCCTGCAATGATTATTTATAGAAACATTACATTTTACTATCAGATGCGTATTATAGGATAAAATCGGTACACGGGAGTTCATTAGTGTTTATGATTTGGTGTGAGAAATTTTTATCTTAAAATTTAAAATCATTATTTCATAGTTACGCTTTAATTTTTCGAATGCAATGCACGTAATGAAAAGTAAAGTAATTAGCTACGTTCCTATTAAAATATTTTCGATAAACACTTGCCAAATTTTTTATCAGGAAAAAATTTTAAAAAATTCATCATAATAAGTGACACGGTCTCTTAAAAGGCGACCATATAATTTTACTGGTATAAAGTCTGTAGCAACGTTCAGTGCACGTTTCTATCCGAGTTTCACATACGTCCTGTTAGTTAATTTTTATGTAAGACAGTCTCGAAAGGCCGTTTTTTCCTATGTTATATGTTGTAGTGACTATGTTAATAACGGACATGGTTTCTTAAAAATTTAACTCTGTCCTTGTTCGATGTGCGTTTTCTTTTCGTACTGTTACAAACTGTTTATTTTGTAAGTCATTATTAATTTGGTTGCTCATAAGTTATTATTATTTGGGGGTTTTCACTCAGATGGTAACGACACTGTGGGTTTATTTAGATGTTATTTGAGGCTAAATGACTGTAAGACAGTTATGGTTAAACGGGCATTTACTATACTGCAATGACAGGTACAGCGAATAAAGTATTATATTGATTTAGGAGGGGAGCGCAATATTACTGATTATTAACATATTATGTTAAGTTGAGAGTCGCTGCTACTTAACTAGACCTGACGACCTTACCGAAAGCTGAGTTGTTGAGGTAGACGGCATCGACGGATGAGCACGCACCCGCCGGGGCTCGACCCACGAGTCTCCGGAGGAGAACTGGAGTGCAGTTGATCTGATGAGTGCTGGTGGACGACATACCTCGTTTACTTGGTAACAATGCCATATATCGGCGTGTTTGTCCTCAATATTGCGCCACTACGAGGGGGGTGACGTGAGTTGCTGTCTTCCGTGGTTTCCCAACGCTGGCTTGGTTGCCGTTCGAATCTCTCGCTGTCCGGCTTGCCAGGCAATATTACAACAGTACATTCACACGAAGGGACACGTGAAATAGTTTCGTAAAAAAATTTATTAACGAGTAAATTGCTGTTCATTTGAAACGCATGGTAATCGTCGTCCTTACGGAATGTACAGTACGTAAACATGTATGACAACCTCGTCTAGTTGACTAAAGCCTATCCAAAGTGCAGGCGGAAATTGTTCTCTTTGTCTCGCTGAGAACGCTTACGATTTACATATGTGGTAAACGTGGCAAATTTTGCCTTTTATCGACTGGTTATTCCGGTTTACTAGGCTTATCTTTATTACTCCCTGCACGTGTCTTATCATAATTAATTATGTTGTATCTCTTAGGCGCTCGAGAGGTCAGCGCGAAATCACTGCCCTTGTGATTGCACTGTTCGTTTGTTAGACTAGGAGTGACACTCACCCGAAAAATTTGCGAATTCATTTGATGTAACGTTATATTTCCAACTTCTGTGCACATGCGTTAGTTATACGATTGGGCCACCGTGTATAAAATTCGTCCTAAGATCTCGACCAGTAACAACCTGCTTGCAAATATCCACAGACTCCCGGGCTACCTCGTCTGACGTAAACCTGGGCACTCGCTGTAGCAAGTATCTGATGAACAAGTAGCTGAAGACAGACGAAAGGTTGTTGAACCCTTCAAAATTTTTGGGTCTCTAATGATAGTGGCTAGACGTATGCCAGGAGAGTGTATTTGGTCGTCGATGGTTCAAAGCTGCTTCTTGGGATTAATCGCTATAGCGGCTCATGTGTTTTACCAAGTAGGGCTGCAGTTGTCGACAGGATTATAGGGTGAACGATACAGCCACTGACACGCTTGTCTACAAGCGCCATGCATTGCTGAGTGGCCATAACAAATCATAATCTGGTATATCTATAATGTTCATTGTTGAACATCGCCTTCATCAGGAGTGTATAATTTCTGAATATGTGTACCCCTACCTGGCAACAACGTACGAGTCGTCACTGCTTCCGCGGCATCTTTCCAGTTGCCGTTCAGTTTACTGGCCAGTAATAGGCCAAAGAGACACCATTATTACTCGACGATCTGAGTAGTTTCAACTAAGATGGATCACGTATCGGCAAAGGTTGCCAGTAGAAATAATGGTGTCTGCATTGAAACATGATGAAATGCTTTATTATATAAACATTATGAAAATTCTTACTAAATACATATCCATTAAAATTTAATACATACATATAACACGCAGTCAATATTTTCATACAGAAAAAAAATTCATATTTAAGACCTAGACAGCTAGTTTCATTGATAAAATTACTTTTTTTCAATTCGTTCTAACACTACTTATATCTGCTCCATACGTCAACACTAAAATCATTAATCTGTAACTATAGGTTTCTTCAAGCCAATTTGCGAAAATCAATTCTAGACAGTAGTATTAGCCAACGTTTTAAACTAAATTATTTTCAGTATTACAAATTTCTGAGGCACAATCTCTGACGCCGGAACCTCGTGTATTTAACTGCGGCGCAAGAGTTGACGCGTATAAATATTTACTCATAAAGTTGGCAAATATCATTATTTAGGATTGTCATTAAGTATTTTATTCATATTGGTTTCGAAAAAAACGTAGAAATCAATTAACGTTTTCAGCGTTTATTTACCCACCACGCACTCTTAATGGCTAAGTTCAGCATACAGTTCAGCCGTATTTATGTCGTCTGGAAATGCTGAGACTGCCTAACCTCCTGCACACCGGAAGATTAAGCAGAAAATGACACGTCGTTTGGCCGCTGTTTCAGTCACTGGCCAGTAGCCTCAGCGGCTAAAGGAACGCACGTCAGAAATTCAGCTGTTGTCAGCAGCAAATGGAACGCGGTCCACGGAAGCTCTATTACAGTGGTCTTCACCACAGCCGAACAGTTGCGGTCGGTCTTGAGTGAACAAGATGATGTAGGCCTTTCCTCTGTGAACGGACATTGGACGGGTCCACCAGGTGAAAGGACTTGTTACAAAGCTGCTTCGTAAAAGTTGGGTACGCCTCGGTCTCGTCAGGTTAGTCCTTAGTAGCTAACGACTGTTTGCAAGCGAGGTAGTGACCACTTCTAACTTCAACGACTGGAAAGAATGAACTGTCAAGTGAGGATACATTGACTGCACTAGTAACTTTGGCAGACTGAATATTTACTGTGGTACAATTTGGTGAAGAAATTACAATGTCTATATCTATGGATCAAACTTAAGGTATTAATTATTAAACTATAAATATCCATTTCTTTGCTAAATGGACCAAATAAAATTTAAGTCGTTCAAAGTTACCCCTGCAGTCTAAGTATCCTCACTTGACGGTATCACACGGATATATTCAACTGATTTACATTTAACTATAATATTATTTATTGGGAGGTTAACGTTTGACGGGTGGTACCTAGTGTATCCACCGCTAGATATATCTTCATTAAACCCTATGGGTTATGTGTATGGGCTTACCAGACAAAATAAGACAGAGAGTAAAGGAGAGAGAGAGAAAGAGTAAGGAAGAGTAATTAAGGTTGAACTAACGTAAAAATTCCATCCGTAAATATAAATACTTGTAAGTTACAAGACATTCGTTTTACTTCACTTTAAAAATGTATTTAAGTAACCAAATCCAGTTGATTTTTGATTACTTAAGGTCTTCTTTCACAATACAGAGTTGTATAATATGTAATATTCTGGGATCGAAACTCATTTCTCTCACTTTGTCTTTTATTGCTTTCGAATAAACGTTTACAAACAAATTGTTCGTCATAAATGCAATTTAAGGTGAATATATTTTCTACAGTTACACGACGGCCGATAAACCAAAGAAAAAGTATACCCAAAACTCAAAAGAAAATTCTGAAGATATAAACTACATACGAAACACACCAGATTTCGACAATCAACTAATGTATAAATGCAATAAGGGGAAAATGGGGGGATTCTGAAACGCATAACTAAATTTTGCATGACATACACCAAGTTGTCAATCAAGTAAATGCAACAATACCTATACAACCCTGATTGCGTCAGCGTTGTTGATGTATTGGTCGTAAGTGTGTGTGTGTGTGTGTGTGTGTCTCTGCGATGAAACTTTGGTGAGTGTGCGTACTCCCGTGAAGGTTTCTGACACACACCACGTATGGGGCAGGGGGGGAAGGAAGCCAAAAATTGGTAACCAAAAATTTTGTGGAGTGATTTTCTATTTTAAAATGTTTCTCATGCATCATTTATGATACTTAACGCAAATTCATACCATTTACTTTTTTTTTTAATTTTAGACATACATTTTTTTGCCAAAATATATAACTTTTAATTTTATTTTAAGTACCTTAATAACTACTTACATGAAGTTCGAAGTCCGGATAAGTTTTTATCCAAATAATTTTATTTTAAAAATTATATTTTCCCATTTTTGTTTAATTTTTTTTAGATTAAATTTGTGAAAATATATTGAAATGAATTGTTTATACAAATATGTAACGATGTTTCTACGTAACGTGTGCTTACCTATAGCATTAATCCGACTGTTATGGAAAAGTGGTGAGTTGTTGTTTTGATTAAATTAGGAAAATCAATGCTTATCACACGGACAGCCGTCACTCGTCGGAAAACCGTCTGATTTTTTCGTGTAAGCTTCAGACGGGAAAACAAAAATCAGTAATCATACTTTAAACACAAACACCTTCTTCCTTTGAATGTCATTACAACGTCGGCCCGAAGTCGTTGGCAACAGCTCCTTTTTGACATAACTGCCGAGAGTTATGTGTATTTTCATAAGAACGTAAAGGAGTGAATAAAATGTTTGTAGATCACTATTTTACATTTTCTTTAATTTTAACTGTTTTCGCATGTTACATCTAAAGTCCACAGCTGGTTGATTTATTACTGATGCCTATTTAAATTTATTATTTATGTTAATGTTACAGATATATACAAATTTATTTATTTAATTTACGCATTCTAAACCAACAGGTAAAAAATGTACCAATCTTAAATTCTCTGTTTTCTCTTTATCTTTACACAAAGTATATCTACTTTTATTCATTTTATTAACTATAAAACAAACTACGATCAATTTTACTGACAGTATCTTTATTTTAATAAAAAATTTTAAATGCGTCATGTCCAAATGAAACACATTTGTTTGACAGTAGCGCATGTTTGTTGGTCTCCCCAGCCAAGCATGAACCTTAATTTTCCGTGAATAAAGTCAACTCTTGCATCCTGACTGAAGTCACTTGAAAATGACGGCCTTCGATTTCTGTGGCGGAAATATAAATGCGGACCATTTATCCGTTCATGGCTGTCAATATAATGCCGTCACTGTTCAACGGCTCACTGAGCAAAACTGAAAACCACAATCAAGAGGAAATAGATGAAGTATTTCCTCACGTCTAATATTATTGTCATTATTTTGACTGTTGTACTATCCATAGTTATGGCGAAGTTACTGTGAAGTACATAAAATAATAATCAATTCGTGATTATAGTACCGGTAATTGGCAGCAAATTATTACTACATGTTATGTAAGTAATGTAAGTACTATAGGTACTTTATTTGTTTAAAAAACATACATAAAATTTTAGCAGTTTTAATAATATAATTTTAATTTTATATAGTTAAGAGATAAATATCTAAGTCCATAATGTTAATATGACGCGGTACATAAACATTTATTGAAATTAATAGAAATTTGAAATTCTAAATTCTTTTAGAAGTATGAAACATATGTGACGTAATTTTCTTGTGCCGGACGAAGTTACAAAATTACAGCGTGATAAATAATTACCGAGAACCGAGTTACTCACAACTGAAAAATAAATATTTTCTGAGATCGCTACTTAATGCTACAGCTACTTTGAGATTCCTGCAAATATTAATTGATGTTTTTTAGTTTTCTTAACCTTTCTGGTAAGATGTTTTAAACAGAATGAACACAAAAACTATAGGAATTCTGCTGTCTGAATTATAAAATACCTCACTTAATAACGTAAGTTTTATATCTTCCAACATCTAATGACTAATAGATTTCAAATGTTGAATCTACGATATTAGAGTGTACTACTTCTAACGAATTGTGGAGAATTTTTTCTGTACATTGTCGGATAAATACTTTTTTTGTTGTATGACAATTTTATAAAATAGTAACAATAACTCTCCATTTTATTCTTCCTATAGCAAATTTCAGACAGCAGAATAGGCTATTTATGTCCAACAATGTAAATCATACGTAACGTACTACGAATAAGAACACGAAAAGCCAATTATGTAACACGCATTAAAAAAGATATTAGTTTTCAAACCATCGTAAATATAAGAAATATATATTATAGCATTTAATGCGGCATATATTAAATATCTTTACTATATTAAGGCATAAGTTAACTTATCTAAGCTACGAATATTGACATCGAGCAAAGTTTTACAATTCACTTTCCCGAGGTCAAAACGAGCATCGCACAAACACAAGATCACTTAATTTGCTAAAACAGCAACTATTGTAGATAAAATTACGAGTATTTTGATTACTACACGTGATCAAATTTTCAATATTTTCGCAAAAGCATTTAACTGTATGTATGCAACATATTTGTGATTAATTGTTTGCATTTAGCGACCCAGAAAGAACAGAGGTATTCAAGAAAAAGGCAATCAAATTTTTATTTCGATATCGATGATAATTCTAAGTTTACATGTAGTTTTTTTAACCAATTCCCGAAGAAAAAAATTTAAAAATTAAAACCACTAAAAACCTCACGTAATGAGTGCATTCGCACTGATAAACTTTTGGAATGAGTGCACTCTAAACCAGTATCAATAATCACTGATAACAAGTAATATTACTGATTTTCATCACTTAATATGTCTGCTTCATTCAAAATAAGTGAAATCCGAACCGGTTAAAAGTTAGTGCTGCCGGATTGTTTTTTAGAGTGCACATATTTCAAATTATTCTTAAGCATTAAAGTTGTACCTCAAAATTCTGAAATTGATTATAGAGCCCACGTTACGTAAAAAGCAAGACGATGCAAAGGAAAATATGCATATTATGCCTGCACGGAAAAGCAGATATAATTTACCCTCCCCCAAGTTTTAACGTACATGCACTCTACACACAGAGGTTCTTTCATCAGAGTTATTAACAATTCAACTTTCAAGTTCTTGCCTCACTATCCTCGCGCTGTACGAAGATTGCGCACGATACGTGTTTCATCCTAACTTCAAATACACTCACATTGTTATTCTGTTATACGACGTATATTACTGCAGTGGGAATACACTTGCCTTCCTCCTTTACTTTTACTAGCAACGAGAAGTCTTGAAACTACTTTTGCGCTGCAAATTGTTTTTATCGTACTGTTTCTATTACTATATACGTTGGATCCCTTGCCAAGAACACTCTTTGAGAAAAGCAACAACGAATCCCTATACATATTTTTTATTAAAAGAAATAATTCAAACGTATAACAACGAAGAATTTGATAAAGAGAGACACTTCCACGCTGCCGATGTAACATCAAGAAAAATGACTCAGCAAAAATTATTTTAGTTTGCTGGCTGGCTATTTATTTGCTTATTGTATCATTTAAGCCATCTGAATATTTAAGTATCCATTATATTACTAAATTAAAATCTATAATTTTTAAAATCAAATTTTATTTGATTAATTTTACATGACCTGTAGATGTATATTGTTCCAAATAGTTACGCCACTCTGATAAAAAATAAATGACATAGTTAACAGAACATTTCAACGTTTGATATAATTAACTGTTGTGTACTAATAGATTATTATAAACTTTATCTAATTTACAAAATCTTTTATGTTTTGGACTTTTAAGCTCTTATAAAATCTCTTTAAATGTCTTTATTTTAGACGAAACAATATCGCAATATTCACTAACCAAATTTGTTGCCAGTCGGTTGAAAAGTTCATGAAGTTTGTTGCAGAAGCTTTACTACTTCAGGAGACATTAATTTAAATTACTTTTGAAATAATAATCCAAAATATTTTTTGAGATAACGACCACTTCAAACACTATGGCTTTATTTGTATCTTGAAACAATTTTTTTTGGCCAACTGTTTTGCGTAGTAACACATATATGCTAAAATTTCACAATTTATGAATGTAACAACAATGAACTTTATGTCGAATGATATTTATTAAATAAAAATTATTGGCCAAGAGCATATATATTTCATCTTTAAAATCTCTCAGGGAAAAAATTACGACTGAAGTAATACTCTCTGTAGTTACTAATGCTTTTGAATTAAACCTTTTGTTCGATTTTGTATAAATACATATTTTGAATGGTTTAGTTGTAACGCACAAAAACAATTAAATTTCGGTATTTACATGTAATTTGTAATAAATATTTAAGTTGACCAAAAACCGTAACTTGCATGAAGAAGACGAAATCAAAAATAATATCTGCATGAGAAACTAAAGGGTTTTCTTAGATATACCGGTACACAAATTACTAGTGAATGACGTGTTGCACAAATCCCGCAGTTACATAAATAACTAAGCACGAGAAAATTAGTAACAAAACAAATGATGATAGTTGCTAATTTTGTCTTACTTTTATGAAACTGCGGTTTTACGCGACTCAGCAGCAATCGCTGGCAACAGCGTACAAAACACTGCAGTTTGTCATGTTCCACCATTTATAAAATAATTCAAACATTATTTGACAGATATGCGCTACCCACGCTTTAGAACAAATAAACAGCGAATATTTTTCGTAGCGAACGCCGTTAACCTCTTCTGTTACGTGACCTTTGAATGATTCCTGTAACAGCTCATTTTGCTTCTTTAGTGTTGTCAGGAGTGGTTAATTCGGTCTCTTTATGTTTTTCGGGTTGGTTTGGGGCATCGAGTAATTTTTTTACTAAGATTTTGTTTTGCGTTTGGGTGTAGCTGAAGTATAGGACTTAGAATGGAAGTTTCCTAAAAAAAACCGGGTGGGAAGGCTTTCCTTAGTTAGGGCATTGTTCCTTGACGGGCGCCCGCAGCAAAACTCGCGAAACTAGGGCACGCTATGGTGTTGGTTTGTTCAAGTCTGCTGGCAGACGTCACACGCGCATCAAATGCTGCGTCGCCTCAACGAGCCAAGCGCTGAACTATAGTGCAAGGTTCCCTCCGAACGGTTTTTACTATGGGACACTAAGAGGCGACAATATAATTTTATTGGTGGAAGGTCTGCAACTAATTTCAGTGCAGATCGCAACCTGAGTTTCACATACATCCGGTTAGTATATTTTGAAGTGTGGAAGTCTGAAAAGGCAGTTTTTAGCCATGTCAGAGGGCTTAGAAACAGTGTTTTTAATGAGCGTGGCGTCTTAGCAATGATGTTCCGACCTTGTCTGAAGTTTGTTTTCTTTTCGTACGTTGGCGCAATGGGCACACGTGGAATATTTTCGAAGAAAATAACCTGTTTACTAACACGCTGCACCGCGTTAGAAGCATGGGGTAGGCGACCGCCTTAAGAAGCGTCCCTACCAAGTCGAGACTTGAGAAAGCGACTGACGGACGTACACTTGGAGCGACAGCTGGGCATGTTCTTGCCTGAGAAAGCACAACGAGGAAGGTAGACATTGGCCTGAGGTGAGTATATGTAATTGCAGAATGGAAACAGCGACAGAAATTAAGAAAATACACTTCACAAGTCAGTTTTCTCAGAATTTTTTTGAAGTTTATATATCTAATACGTTAATTACATTGTGTTACAATAATGTAGTAGTGACGTGAACCTACTTTATGTCCAATAATTATGTGACGCATTTTATGGTATTGTATTTCGTGTAACGAAATGACATACAATTTGTGAAACACAGTATGTACAGTATGTACCAGTGCAGCGGTTATAAACTTTCAGGAAAGATAGAATACACCCAGGCGATGGGAAATAACATAGCAATGCATGGCTGGAAACGCTATCCTGGCGCAGTATTGACGACACAAAACACAAGAACGAAAGTACACAAACAAGAGGAGAATACATGTTCATTATTCTAAACACAGCAAATAAAGAAATAAAAGAACATAAAGAGACATCGATCGCCTTCACCAGCCTAAGACTTCCCAGCATTTTTGCTGTATTAGGAAATGCAAACTTTTTTCTCCTCTCGTTCGTGTCCTTTGTTTCTTGTGTTGCAGGTGTACTGGTACTTTAAGATTACACACACACATATATATATATATATATATATATATATATATATATATATATATATATATATATGTATATAGCCAAATGTCTATCATGTTTCCTCAAAGTAATGAAAAGTTAATGGTACTATTGTGAAGTAAAGAAAACAATTTTGTACTCTTAACTGGATATATATGTAACCAAATATATGTTAAGTTTCCTCAAAGTAATGCAAAGTTAATGGTATTATTGTGAAGTAAAGAAAAACTATGTTTCACTCTTTACTGGTCATTTAATGTGAAGATTATAATAGTTTCGTGAATCGTAGCTATTCCTTTCTTCTAAAATGTTACTGTGGTGATTTTGATATTGTAATGTATCCGCACTGCACTAGTTGTATGAACGATACTTTTAAAACACATTATTAGTTTAGAAAAAGTTGTCTTTTATATAATCACGAGCTTCGAAAATTTTCAATTGTCATATATCCTCCGTTATACACAATTAATGCCTGCAAGTGACAGCCAACAACTTTTAAATTACATATAGGTTTCGAGGGGAAGTATAAAATGATTTCAGCTGGAAGCATGCAAACACACACTAAATGCAATATTCTTCGCCGCAACACACAGTTTGTTTGGATATGAGTCACTGCAAAGTAGCTTTTCCGCAAAGAAAATTTGTATTTCAAATAAATAAACCACGTTATTAAAATGTTTTTGTAAGTTTTCCAACATAAGACTTGTCCTTAAAAAACTGCAGCTTACCCCACCAAAAATATTGCATTGAACTATTTTAATAGTTACAGAATTATTTTCTCGACTTTACTTTACTCTTTAAACAGAAATTTTATTTGTGGCAAACCTTTTTTTGTAGTGGCTCATATTCAAGCAAAATTTGTGTTTGGCAAATAAATGTTTTTAGACTTCAGTAACCTGAGTAATGCTTTCGAAACGTCCACCAAGTCACGAGTAGCTTCTTGGTAATCTCCTGAATAGCCTGCTCGAGGTAACAGATAGTTGCTGTTACAGACAAAATTGACACACTAGCGCAAAAAAATTGGATACTTTAGACATAACCAAAACTATACAGAAATGAAAGTGAATGCGTGCAAAACACCGAAGGAAAAAGCATTAAACGAATACTGAATATATGGGGGAGTGAGGTTTTAGGGCCTAACGGTTTTTATTAAAAAGGACTACGTGTTCGAGTCCCCAAAACGAATGATGTACGTTAGATAAATAATGCGTAAACAATGTCGCAATTTGCAAAATAGTTAACAAAAATATGAAGGGTAAATTTCTTGAAGTTGTTCAGAAATTACCTTATGATAGACATAACCTGGTCACATAACTGAGTAAACATATCTTACCCCAGCAGTTCACTTATTACAAATACACATAATCGCTAAACACAAAGGACTACCATTGGTGCAGTCGCCCTCCAACTAGGTGATCCGGAATCGGTTCCCGGCGGGGTCAGTCCCCGAAATGTTGCATGTTTAAATGTGACATCTTATTCCGGTTCCTCTCCCTTACAGGGCCACATTTAAGGACATGCTCTTTGGTCAGTTTCTAATGTTTTTTGCGGTAATTATTTTTAAGCTTAAGCAAGAGCACATATCAAAAATCTGTCTGGCAGTTTTGTTTAAAATGGTTTTTGCCTCGATGACTAATTTTTTCAAAGCAAGATATTATATGGTTTCGACTAAAGAGTCAATTAACCGTAATTTTGACAGTTACATAATTACCTAAAACCATAGTATTTACTGCCTCGGAAAAATTAGCCAACATGGAGAGGACGATTTTAAACAAAACTGCCAGACAATAGTTTTTTATATCTGCCCTAGTTTAGGAGCAAAAAATTAATATCGCAAACTAAAAGTAGAAACTAAAGAGCATGGCCGTATCCGCGCCTTAGAGGCTCAAAAGCGACGGAGCAATAAGGTCGACCTTGAAGCGCGCAACAAATGCCACGTCGCCTCAACGAGCCAAGCGCTGCAATAGCGGGCAAGGTTCTCGCCGAACGGTTTTTACTATGGGACACTAAGCGGTGACCATATAATTTTATTGGTGGAAAATCTGCAACTAAGTTCAGTGCAGGTCGCAGTCTGAGTTTCACATATATCCGGTTAGTACATTTTGAAGCACGGAGGTTTGAAAAGGCCATTTTTAGCCATGATTTAGGGATTAGATACAATGCTTTTAATGAGCGTGGGGTCATAACAATGAGGTTCCGACCTTGCCTGAAATTTGTTTTCTTTTCGTACGTTGGTACAATGGGTACACGTGGAATATTTTTGTAGATAAAAGCTGTTTAGAACACACTGCAAAGCATTTGAAGCGTGGGTAGACGGCCGCCTTAATGCCGTCGTCCGGACCAAGCAGATGCCTACGAGCGTCAAGTCATTAAAATGCCTCCTGGGCGCAATATCCTAGTCCTCGGAAATCCTCATGGACGATATTTATTTAATTACAAAATATTATTTGGTAAATTCATACTTCGCAGAACAAGTCTCATTTTGGGCGTAACGGAACTCCACGCAGGCATTATTTATCCCGATGCACTGCGTGTTGTGACAGGGTGTGGCCAGACTTCGGCTTAGGGCGTGGCGTAGCGAGGCTGTGGGCGTGGAACCTACCAAACTTATGATAGGCCTGAAATTTTTTTTGCGAGCTGCTATATTAATGAAACTCCGTTACGGAACTCGACAGCACTTGACAGGAATTAATGATAGCACCGTGGTAGAATTTTGTTGCTGATGCACAGGTGCGTATCTATCTGTTTCGGAACTCTTTAAAAAAAAGAGGAGATATTCATTTCATTTTCTGATTACTTCATCCGAGTCGTCCATGATAAAATACAAACCTATGTCCTCTATACTCTAAAACATTTTCTTCACTGCAAAATATTTGTTGAAACTCAAATCACAACAGCGTAACTTTTCCGCAAACTAAATTCTTGTTAAAATATTACAGTAACAGTAGCAAACGTTGTATTGTTATTAATATAGTTCACATTAAATTGTATAGTGAAAATAGTAGCGGTATTTTTAACACAGTATTTATGTTACAAAGTTTATAAACATTTCTACAAAGAAATTAACACTATCAAAAAAAACTTTTTTTTAGAAAATTTGTGACACAAAACTTAGATTTTCCGCATTTGATTCGCTGCCCAGAGAAATTTATTTACAGAAAGCTGAAAAAATGTTTCGGGAAAGTAATTTACGGTTTAAATAATTTTGCTGCAAAGTAAATTTACAGTGGTTCGTATTCAAAGAAAATATTGTTGCTGCAAAGAAAAGGGTTTTCAGAGTTTATGTTTGAACGCAATCCACACTTGGTGAATGTACGAACTTATTTCCAAAGTAAACGTTCCCTGCACACTAAGCAGCTTTAGTGAACGCACAGATCAAAATATGCACAAAAACGAGGACGACATAGAACTCTAATGACTTGATGGCTTATATCCACCGTGTTTCGCTTCATTTAATTCCACTGCAGTTATTGTTCAAATACATTGTAAAACAAGTCATTTTATATCTTAATTTATTTTCCAAGAAAAAATAGTTTGAAATTCATGTCTATCGTGGTTTGTCACTTTTATGACAAGGAAAATTTAGTATTAATTTATTTAACTTTCTATAGTTTCTCATACTTGTTTACGTACGTTAGGTTTTAAAATAATAAACTCACGGTTGGTAGTGTTGAAGGTCAGAAACCAGAAACTAACAACAATACAGACGTTCTCTGAGTGACGCTTACTGACTGCTGATAACACTCTGCACAGTAAAATTGTCGCAATTTTACAAGACGAAGCTTGTAAACTAATGTCAAAATATTTATTGGTCTAGGCACTACAAACAAAAATGTCGCAGGACATTAAAGTGGTCTACATTTTATAATACCTGAGGAGAGTAAAGGGGTAGATATTTATGAGCAGACAGTTCAATGTGAAACAAAATAATTTTCAAACGCCTGTCAAATTTTACACATTTTGAACTTTTACAAAAAAAAAAAAGTAATGAAAACTGGTTGCCAAATTTTTTTGTATCGCTTCAACTGTTGTCAAATGTACGTGAATTTGGTTGTAAACACAAAAATTATTAGTATGTATACAAAAAAAATAAGAAAATATACCAAAATCTTTGTATATGTCCTATCAAATTTAAATATTTTTTGTAAGGGTACAAGTATGTTTATGTGTGATAATAAATAACTTGATATTACTCGTCATATGTTTACATAAAAAATTTAATTTTATTGGTTTTACTGGGTTGTTTTGTAAGAAAGTTCAGGTTACTTGACGAACCTAAAAATAACCTCCATTTGAAGCATCATGAAAGAAAAAATCAATAAATGCACTATTTAATAGTTTGTGGCCACCGCAAAATATATTTTCTTTATGGACCTCGCCAATTTATTTTGTGCCGACCACAAACATTTATTGCGTCTCAGTAAAGTTTAGCAATGACTACAGAAATCGGCGTAACCAAACAAACAATTTTATGAGGGTCCATATTGACAAACCATTTTGTAGTTACTACAAAACCGTTTTTTATATTTATTAAGGTGGTTGATTTTTAGTTAAAGCTAGATTTCAAAAACGTACATTTCTTGCCATGTTATTATTGCGATAGTTTTTTTCGCTAAGACTAACAAACTTGAAACCAATTTTCTACACTCACTTCTCGCCTAAAACTAGCTACTCACGAGAGCAGCTTCTTTGTAACAGAGTCAGTATTTTGTTTTGTAATTTTTCAGTAAAACCACAGAAACTAATTCCTACCCGTGCTTTATATGTTCTACAGCTAGTTCAGATAATTACTTCTTTATCGAAACGAATTTACCTACATTAATATGTATACCTGCGAAAACAACATAAATTCCACACGACGTAGTTTAAAGTATAAATTTCGGCACGTATATTAGGCAACTGATTTTATGACTCCTGAGAAAATACTCGTGTAGTTCTTAAAATTAAAATATATGAATACGCGTTGGGTCTTACACCACACAGCATACTCACTAGGAATAAAATTGCAAGGTCATACTTTAAAGACCTTGAGGGAAAAAACACAATAGTCAAACATTGCACGCAAGTTGAGCAACCTGTCCATAGAAAGTTAACTGTATTGCATCCACCTTTAAGCGGAACCCTTACCGCTCGATATATTTTCTAACTCGCTCCTACAGGTCATGTCTGCACTGTAAAAAATGATAGTAATGTTACTCATCATATGTATGGTAATATTCCCCAACATTGAGAGGGAAATCTGATTTCCTAAATGTGTGGAAATTTCCTCAAGGTAGTGTAATCGCCACACAAACCACTCGGAAGTTTCGCTCGCACGTTATGTCAAATTGTCCTAGAGGGCTTGCGCCAATATGTAATGAAACATTACGTTACCATTTGAGTAACTTTCCTTGACACGTGTTGAGTAATTTTCCCTTCCCTCCCATGTAGAGGTAATTAGCTGCCATTACATGTAGAGTAAATTTACCTCATATTTTCTTACAGTGTGTCTATGAAGCTATCTTAACCATTTCGATAAATTACTTTAAAATATTTTAAATCATGTTTGTCAGGCATTAACTAATTTGGACTGAAAGAAATGGAGTGAAATGTATTAACTGAGAAAAGTATGAAACGATCATCAGCTTAAAGAGATATTTTAACTTATAAAACCATTTATACAGCCTTCGAAAAGCAATTCTGTGATAAAAGTAAATAAATACACGAATACATATACATACTTATTTCTTATGGTAAACATGTTCTTTATTGTATTGCATTGAATGCTGTGGTTACGCGACTTGCATACTGCATACATACAATATTTGAATAATTTAAAAAAAAACTGTTTTAATCCTTTCGAGCCAAAATAATAATTATAGTATGTGTTTAATGGTTGCAACAGTGAATGAACATTATTTGTATTCTACCTGCAGTATTTTTTGAAAGTTTGGGTATTTAATGTCAGCAATTAGGGTGTGAGCTTGATAGTCGGTATAGCCGTACAGCTATATCCTATATTATAATAAGCTGCATTTAAACGGTTATACGTTTACAGATATAAATACAACGAAGAGTCCTACGACGAACGTAGCTAAACAATTTCCCCCAATAAACTCCCAGAGTTCTATAAGAACCACTAAAACAAGGCACTTCAGTTCGTCTCCTTGCAGGGCGGTTGGCTGCAAGTACACCGTCACTTCCGATATAATAATTTCTTAGTTTGAATGCATCAAACGTGCTAAACATATCCATGTTGGTAGGATATTTAAGAGTTCTTTTGCAACCTTTGATTATCTAATGTGGCAGTCAATTTCAAAAAATTAAGAAACATTTGTAACAAACTACGAACAATAAGAGAAAGAACTAACATTAATAATGTACGATATTTATGTGGTCATTCACAATCCATACAAATGTAAGCGTTGGCTTTAAATATTTTAATTCAATTTTTGCATTACAACGTATTAATATTCGGAGAGAAACAATTTATGTTAGTAAAGTAACTTATTATTTTCGCTCAAGCTGATACGTTTTGGTGAAAGAGAAGCATTCTTGCAAATATGTGTTTTCACAGTGTGTGTTATGTTTATTGTGTGTAGACTGTGTGTGTGCCTATAGTTTATTTAATAAATAACGTTCGGTCACGTCACTGCAACAATAAATTTACCTCTGACATGAGTCACACGCGCGGGACAGCCAGGAATCATTTACGAACGTCATGTTCCGTGATGCCATTTATTTCTGTTTTAACGCGAATGGTTTTCAGCCAGGCGTGTTGCAGTAGCGGCCAGGCGATAAAACAGGTTGGGCGCGCTGTTGGTCGAAACCACAGCTGCGTCGAAAACTGACTTCCCATGACGAAACACTCGATTCCCACGGACGCACGCACGCAGCGAAGGGTTGGGGGCTGACCAGTTTTATTGCGTTCCCTCGAGCGCATTCCACGTCCGCATATACGTCCTGTAGTATTGTGTGCATAACTGGCTGTGTTGGGTTCCACGTTTTCACGTCCGTGGACACATACAGACGCAGGAATACACGTGGAATAAACTTTACGACGGGCAATTAAATTAGTATTATAGACTCCATGGATGCCTGCCAGCTTACAAAGCTTCCGAATTTTTGCTTACCCTTTCAGGCCAACGTTTGTGGATGCCGCCCTCCTTCGCCTTGGCGGCTAAGAATTGACAGAGCTACAAGCACGGCCTTGAAACTCGCATTGAATGCCGCATCGTCTCAACGAGCCAAGCGATGAACTAGCGTGCAAGATTCCAACCGATCTATTTTACTATGGGATATTTGTAGAACAGTTTGTTTTAGTGCCTTGTGTGGACATAGGAAGCTCTGCTCCATTGTTACCGACATAATGTATTATTACACAGATTTAGCTCATTTGACTGTGCCAACAGGAACAAGGTTACTGCGACACCTCACGTATGACCCTAGATGCTGAGAGATATAAACAGCCAATCACTGACCATGAAGCAGGGCTGCATATGTGCACATAAGGCATTGAAACAAACTGTTGCAGAATTCTTTTCGCGAAAATTCGTGGGCTCGGGGTATTTGCAATTTCCGTGTAAATTTATTTGTAATTTCAGTGCACATCTATACCTGAGTTTCCCATACAATCTGTTAGTGCAGTTTGATGTACGGCATTCTGAGTAGTATGTTTTTAGCTATTTTGGAGGGCTTAGAAAGAGTGATTTAATGTACAAAATGTCTTAACTACGACAGTCCGTATTTGCTCGAAGTGTTTTCTTTTCGTGCATTTGGACAACAGGCACATGTGGGACAGCTTATTTAAAAAATATGTGTTCACGAACACACTGCAGCGCGTCGTTGACTGTGCCGTTAAGTGAATTCAGGTGTTGCATAACGGAATACTTTATATTCGTACTACACGTATTATTCCTGTGTTGTGTAAATTATCGCAACACACAAAATACGACCATGGTGGTCAACGATAAATATATGAACCGTCTACAAATATAGGCAAATCATACAAATCAGAAAAATTACGCGTTAGAAACTGATTCCGTTGTAGAATGATTAGTGATCTGTATTGTTACGCTCAAATCATTCTTACGCTGATAACAAACGTCTAGACTGGGCTTGAAAGAGTTCTGTCGTCGGAAAATTACTTATACAATGTATTCATTAATTGTTTTTTAATTTATGAAACTGTGGATTTATTAATTTTTATTTTGTCCCTCTTGAAATTCTATGCTACCTTGGTAGGATGTGTAGTATACTTCTCAAGCCTTGTTGGTCGCTCTATCTCACGCAGTAAGCCACGCCAGCTTGTAATCTTAGGCCTTTTACACATTTGGCGGTTTATGATGGTGGTTAATGGTTGATATGCGAAACGTGGCTTGGAATAAAAGACGGTTGTACTTCACATAGTTTTATGTTAAAGGTGGTTTAAATAATTAATGTTGAAAATACATTTTAAACAAGAAATTCAGTGTTATTCTTAATAATGTTTTTATGTTAGTATTAATCATAACTTATTCGTATATTCTTATTTGTTTAGTTGGTTGTACTTAAAAGTTTATTATTTTGATCTTAACTACAACAACACCAAAAACCAACTAAAATGAAACTTTAAATGCCTTCGTGACCGTCATCAACCCCTTCAACACCAACTTCAACCATCAAGCAGTCTGCCATCCCCCTTTGTAACCTCTTTTTTAACTGTCGCCGACACAAACCACCAACAATACAAAAATACCATCAACTGTGCAAGAGACCTTACACTTCATACCCGGCATGTGCATTTTAGTCGTTGACACTTCCAGTCATCTTGCTTTCTCGTACCTAGTTTTGCCACTTATGTCCTACCTAGACATTTTCGGTAAAAAAAAACAACAAATTTGGACGATGACTGTACGAAGTCAGTAAAACACTACCGCCAACCTACGTTTAAATATCACTGTATCATTTTCACGGTTGCTACGCCGTATTTAGCATAGACTTGTGTTGAAGTTGCGACCAGCGAGACAACTGCGTAGCGCCGGTGTGCCATTACTTCCGTAGCATCTCTAGTGCGTGGTAGACATACGTACGTTATATGCGGCTAACTTGAGCGGCAAGATCCGTAAAGATACTACAGGATGTAGTATTCTAAGGAATGTAGCTTTCTTTCTGATTGTAGGTAGCTAGTTTGCTTTCTCAACGAAATCACACTGTTGAATAAAATTGACAACTTGCAGTACCGACGAGAAATTGTTTCCATACATCAGTGGTAACGTTTCTATACAGTTTAGGAAACAGACAATTGTAAACTGGTGTTACCAGATACAGTAACAGTGCTCAGTATTTTCTATAGAACGTATTTAACAGTGCAAATAGTGTTTGGTGATAAGCAAGTGTAACTCAAAGACGGATGGCTAATTTTTTTTTTAAATCCTTGTGTTTGATACGGAACGCTCCTACATGTATGTTACGTTATTTTGTCAGAAAACATTTTACTGGCCTAGTTTGCTCGGGTTGCGTTGGAGAGAGTTTTACATGTACGTAAAAATTGAATCGGCTTTTCAAATTTTGGCTTCTCCGTCTAAATTAACATATTACGTTAATCTGCGTTCTTGCGATTTTTCCCATCTTTAGAGAGATATTTTCATCGCCATGTCAACGCCGGGTCTTTATAAGGGACCGAAGGCCCATTTTTTCCTCCAAGGCCAATTCAAAGGGTACTGAGTAATTCCCATGGTGATAGAACCCAATTTTTCGTAAAATAATTAGACGTAGCACAACATCAATTTTCTTTAAATAGTCTTAATGTTGATAATAGTTCAATATTCTAAATAACAGAGATCTCAGGGACTGAAAATTTTAACGCTGACATGATTTATAGTTAAATGTGAAATTTTATGACATCCTGTTAATTGTACGTTTATCTGTAAGAAAGAAAGGGAGGTAGTGATACCTTAGAGAATTCGTAAATTCAACACTTAATATAAATTTTCTATGTATAGTAAAACCATCACTCAATGAGGTTTGTTCTACACGTTCCTAGCCGGTGGGCAGAAGTTTTGAAATTTGGAAGAAAACAAAGTTGTTTGTGGCAACTGTAGAAGGTCAACGAAAGAAAAGAAAGAAAAAAGAACGTTCTCGGACAGCACGCCGGCCGGACGTATAGCTGACGACGATCCTGCCGAGGGGCTTAGAAAGCTGCCTTCTTTAAGAAGACCATTCACGATGGGACATCTGTCGAGGACGGGACCGATTCTGCCCGGTTGTGGAGAGGTGGGAAACTACATTTCGAGGAGCCAGTCCACGACAGGCCTTCTTCGAGGGTGGGAACACTTCCACGCCGCCAGACCCAGGAATTGCTGGATAGAATCTTCACCACGTCAGAACCTTTGGTAATATGCTACACCAGTATGTAAGACACTGTAGAATCTATCTTATCTACAAACGTAGAAGTTTGAGTAGACAGCTATAAGTACAGACGTAATTTGGACATTAGTAAACACTATTGCGACGACCTGAGAAGAGGACCAACCATTATGACGACTCGTTGTTGGTCTAATGTCTGAACAGCTGAGTACACCCACATAACAGCAAAGCAGACTTCTGTATATTCCAGTACGAAGGAGAACAACGAAACTCATAGCTAGTCTTAAAAGTCATTATTTCTCATTCTCGGCTTGAGGATTAATTAACGGTCGCACGTTTGTTTATCTCATTGCACGGTCATTCGATTTGGTATTTTATTTAGCACCACTGTAGTAATAAATATGTTTTTCACCTTCTTGTGATATTAATCCTTCGAGCTGTCCTATTCTTGTCACAAAATCTACTTTTCAACACTCTTCATTCCTATTAAACAGTTACATTAAACATCGACCATACTTTTATTCTGTGTTTTCCTGTGTTTACAGGATTAATGTTTCTACCAGGGGTAGACTAGACTCAGATAATATTTTTTAAGTTATGTTACGTATGTCATAAATACTTGTAAACGTTTTCATTGCATTGCATGATTTTGAATCAATTTAATAAGTATTACCTGGAATTTAAACATTTAACATTTTATTTTGTAATATATTAATTTATATTACGGGATTGCCATTTTATAGAAGCAATATTTTAAAGTATGTAAATGAAAATAAAATTATTCCACTTAATTGTGTTCCAATTACATATCATAGGCCAACGACATTTGATTTTTTTTTTTCAGGGTAGCAATAGTTATATTAGTTGGAGCTTTTGTGATCTTTGAAAGAACTGTGCAATGGGAGTGCATGACTGGATTCAGTTTCTTGGACGTACTCCATTGCAAATTGGAGCCTTTGTGTTTATAAAAATGATTTCTTGATTAAATTACTCGTAGTTACTTGAGTGTAACCATATGGCTGAGTGTAAGCAACTTAGTCTTTGAGCAGCAAAATGTATTTTCAGTGTTCTTGTTTCATATAGAATATATATATATATATATATATATATATATATATATATATATATATATATATATATATATATATATAATACAAACATTACTTGCAACAGCCTCACATTAAAAAAAAAACATTTTTACTGGGGAAAACCTGCATTGACCTATGCAAGTATGTTAAGAGTTCATTTGACTTCGTTTATTTATCTCTTTTTGAACGTAGTATTTTAAGGGCGCCACCTACCAACTCGTTTGAGGCTCAGAAGTGAAGGGCACATAAGGGTGAAGGGTGACCTTAAAGCGCACATGAAATGCCGCATCGCTCATCGAGCCAAATGCTGATAAAGCGTGCAAGGTTCCCGCTGAACCGTTTTTACTATGGGACACTAAGCGATTACCACATAATTTTATTGGAGGAAAGTGTGCAGCTAAGCTAAGTGCTCGTCTATGTATGAGTTTCACGTACATCCATTTGGTACATTTTAAAGTACGGCGGTCTAAAAAGGCCGTTTTTAGCAATGTTGGAGGGCTTAGAAACTGTGTTTTTAATGAGCATGGCATCTTAACAATGACATTTCGACGTTGTCTGAAGTGTGTTTTCTATTAGAACGTTGGACACATGTGGAGTAGTTTCGTAGAAAAAGTTTGTTCACAAACACACTGCGAAGCATTTGAAGCGCGTTGAAGGCGGCGCCCTTAATTTCGCAATTTTCACTCACACATTACCACATGGGCGAAATATCGGGGATCAGTGCATCTCTTAAACCTTCTCTAAAAGATCTGTAGGCCCCTGGACAGACTAACTTCATAATTTAGCTGATATTCTTGTTTTCCTGGTTTCTTGCACTGTCACAATGTCATCTACTTTCAAAGAATTGTTTGTGTGATCTTTAGACGAATCATGCATTGGTGGTGTTTTCATAAACTTAACCCTATTCTAAGAAGTATACATATACGACATTGATATACAATGTTTCTGAGTCACAGAAAATCTACAGTTACAATAATAAAGTATCCGGTGTTAAGTGTTTTTAAAACGTAAATGACGTACTTTTCTCTTATAGCACGAATGGAAGACTCAAGATAGACCAAAAAAAGTCATCATCTTTATCAAAGGTACCCGTTAAATAATTGCAATGGTTAGTAGACACCCAAAAGAAACTCAAAGACATACATACGGGTCCACAAAAACCAGACTGACTACGCAAACACAGAAAATCAATGCATATAAGTTCTTTCCCACGAATATGACAGCGAGGAATATGAAACTATAAGACGCAAGGATTATAGAGAGAAGACAGGCACATAACGAAAGAATGAGGGCGTTTTTGGAAGACAAGAACAATAAGATCAATGCTAACTAATGGTTCTACATTATCTTTATAAGGCCAAATTACACACACACACATACACACACACACACACACACACACACATATATATATATATATATATATATATATATATATATATATATATATATATCGCGGAGGCATAAGGCAGGATGTCACAAATATCATATTTTTCAAGAGAGCAACTTGAGGAGTGTGATTAACTAGTGAATTCAGCTATTTAGGGACTAAAATTGTGGCGTTTTGACACAACACAAACTTTGTGTTGTGTGTTGTTAGAAAGTACTTACAACTGAGATAATGCTTATGGTAAAAAGTGCATTTTGAGAAAAAGTGGAGATAGTGTCTATGTCTCCGAGGTACAGATATAGTGCGGAGCTCAGGAGAAGGCAAGGCCTGGTATGCGGCTGGTGGTGGGGACAGGCGGAGCACTATGTGGCCCGTACCACCACCCTGCCGTTTTACCTAGCCTTCTCCTCAGCTCCCTACAATATGTATGTATGTGAGTGTGTATGTATGTATGTATGTATATATACACACACGTACACGTAGACACGTGTTATCCAGAAAGTAACGCACACTGCGCGGATCCTGGACTAAATTGGAGACGAAAATGTAAGTGGCAAAATGTTGTATGAGCACAACGTGGCAACACTGCATGGAGGTAGTCTGCTCTTGCGCTCCACGTCCAGGTATTATTTTACGTTTGTTATGTGTTACGTCGAGTAAACGTAGAACAATGTTTGGAATTCTCGGTATTTTAACCGTAACCCATAATGTGCAGGTCATAACATAAGCAGTAAGATAAATATGACATCTGAGGAGCTCAAGAGGGGACTAGCTACACTGTTGTGTTGCCACGTTACAATTAAATGTCACCGTACAACATTTTCATCTCCAATTTAGTTCAAGATTTATGTGGTAAGCTCATTATGCGTTTTTTTTCCTGGAAAGTCTGTAAATAATTTAGAAAATCAGGGAAATTAGACAAAAAAATTTTCGTAGATTTGAAATATACCTTGTGTGTTCATCTTAGTGTTATTAGTATTGTTATTTCTAGTTGGATAAATCATTGGTAAGGAAACCGTTTAAGAAAATTATATATTATATCTGAAGGAACCGTTTCCAGGGAAAAATATATGCCTTCAAATTAGACAATATAACCTTAAGAAATGGTAAAATGTCTTTATAGTAGGCTACATTTTTAATACCAGTAAGCTTAAGATAACTTAGTTTCTTTACATTTTGTTATAACAACTCAACCTACTTGCAAATTACGCGTAACCAATCAAATTTTACTACAATAAACTTGTGAATGTCGATTTATAAAAAATCTTAAAACAATTTAGTAGAAGTTTAAGTACTCTAATTTAGCTTTTCAAGATTTAGTGTTTTCCATAAAACCGATTTCTTTTATATATTTACAAAAAACTGAAGGAAAAAAAACACGTTTAAATACGCTTGCTTCCTCTGTTCTTACACTGCCTCACTCACGCACTCCTAAGAGGTATATTAAGTGCTTCGAAAATTATGCGTAAGATTTGCTCAAATTTTAAAAACTCCAATTGAATGGTGTTATGCAGAAGACATCCAAGCCACATAAATAAAGAACAGACAAAACTCAAGTTCCTAAATTATTATACTTTAAAACTTCAGTGGTTAAGCAACCAAAGTCAAAAAGAGGTAGAGTAATTTGAAAATGAGAATATATTGTCCTCAAAAATAAAATGGAAGTATTTTTATTTTTTTTTTTTTCTGTTTGTACCAATTCTATTTTTTCCTCGCTTATCAACATAAACATATATTTTACAACATTTTAAATTAAACACTTAACAAAGCTGTCTTCAAATGTATTTCAGGAACCGTGAACTGCTCAGACAAACATTTTAGCCATCCCGAACGCCGTGTCATAATTTACATTGATAATTTTTAATCCTGCTTGTAAGAGCAGTACACTATTACTTATGTAGCGTTTTGTCGTTTGTGCGCCGTAAATATGCGATGATAACCTACAAATCCCGGATGATGGTATTAAGCACGTCTGTCCGGATTACTGCTGTTGAAAAACTATCGCGGGACACATGTCAGCAGGGGCGCTGCTATTTCGCTCCGCAGGCCAGCCAACATGCTACACGTCAAAGATTTATGTGCGTGATTTTCTCCCGTGATTGAACCATCAATGTTGCACGCCCTGGGGGGAAACACTGGGCCTATCAGCAAACATTCAGCTCTGGAGTGGCCGGAACCGGTTCGGTTGAGTCAATTGGAATAAATGGCGTGTGCCGAAACGGCGGCTTGCGTTCGATCCATATTTTCGTGTTCCGTGCACTGGCTGATCATCATTCTTGATCGAATACATGGTGGCGAGATAGGTAAGTTAGTCTTTTATAGAACACAGGTGGCACTTTTTAAAAAAAAAATTATAGTAACATTTGATCACAGTTAAATAGCAACGAAACAGTTTCTTTAACGCTGTTCAAACATCTTTAAATAGGCCTAAATCGCAAGCTATTTGAAACAAAAGCACATATGTTTATCGTTACAAAGTTTTGCGTTTTGCCTACAGTTTTTTTTCATCTCAAAGTTTGTTTGAATATGCTAGAGTTAACGTAAACGTAAACATTATTATCAAACCACTTTAACACAATCATATTATTTGTTACAACTTATGCCTACATACTGATGGCAGTCATTTTCTTTCCCAAAAAAAAAAAATTTCCGCGAATATAAAGTAAAGAAAAGTTATTTTGTCAAATGAAAATTTATGTTGTCAGCAATTAAGGGATATTTACTAATCCTAAATTAACTTAGGTCGGACCTATGCGAATCATTTTCGCTGCATTTCTAAGCTTAACCGAGGGACACCTAAGTACATTTCTTTCACTTTAAGTACGAAATGATGTGAACTTTGTTTATTTGTCAGAATGAAGTATTTATTTAGAATATGTCTAAAACGTCGTGGTACAATTATTTTTGTCACAAAAACATTTAATGAAAAAGTTTCTTTATTTAGAAAAACCTTCACGTAGCAATTTTAAAAACACGATCCTCTAAATACAGCAAACCGAAAAAAATGTCTCCTTAGAAGACAGTATCCATACGAAATAAATGATAGAAAGACAAAGAGAACAGAAAACGTATCGTGCTTCAAAACTGTCAACCGATTTTGTACTTTATAAATAACTTTGCAACAAAGTAACAAGTATGATTTGCAAAGCGAAACTAGAGTTTTTCAATTATCTACCGTACGTCCATCACCGTAATACCAAAATAATATGAAACGATAAAAAATATTACCATATTAAAAAGACAATAGATAGACTCACTTAAGTGGTCAAAATAATAAACTAACTACTTTATATCCACTAGCAATAAAATTATTCAAGCGCCTTCCGCCAGTAAAGTAATAAATATAAATGCGAAAACATCGTCTACAGAATTTAGCAATGATAGCGTGCGCGATACTGACGTACACAAATCTATTAATTGCATCAAATCCTCAGCTATGCTAATTTGTGTGCAGACAATAGGTATATAAATATATATCAACTCTTTAATCCTAATTTTCTTCGCATAATAACACACATATCAAATTATTCTCTCCAGCCATTTACATTCTCCATAGACTGGAAGTGGGTATAAAATAAATAATCACACTAGGGAGAGTCAGCAACCCAACAGAGTTCAAGGAACTACACCCAATTAGCGATGTCTAAAATTATTGACAAACTTGTCGACGCCCAGTTTTAAACCTACCTTAAATGACTACAAACTAGTTTACATAAAGCAGTCCGTATTTAGACCTCTTCATAGCACGCATGCAGAATTATTGTACTTTACAGGACTTATCTACAAGGAAAGATATGTGATACTATGCTAAGGTATAGCCTAAAATGGCCGCCATTTTGAAAATATGAACACAGGATGAACTAAATACAAAATATTAAAGCCAGCTTTCTATGTAGTATACGTGTCCTAAGTTTGGTGAAATTCTGTAAAATATTTTCAAAGAAGTGTGATACTATGCTTAAAATATAAAAATGGCTGCCATTTTGAAATTATGTATTCAGGATGAACGAAATACACAAAATCAAGCCAACTTTTATGTAATATATGTGTACCAAATTTTATGAAATTCTAAGGTACAATTCCTTACATATCTTACTTAATCGAAAAATGTTAAAATGGCCACCATTTTGTAAATATGAAAATGGCGTAAACGAAATATAAAAATGTCTAGTCAGATCACAAAGTACTGTGTGTGCACAAAGTTTGATGAATTTCGGTCCACTTGTTCAAAAGTTCTTAGGGTTTGGGGGGACACACAAACGGACACACACACACCTACACCTACAGAGACACACACCAACACACGCACAGACACACAGACAGACACACAGTCAGACACACACAGACACACAGTCAGACACACACAGACACACAGACAGACACACAGTCAGACACACACAGACACACAGTCAGACACACACAGACACATACAGACACAGACACATGCACAGAGAGAAAGGTAATCTCATTAGTCTACTTTTTCCTTCGGAAAGTAGGCTAAAAATGCATAATAACGTACCGTGCAATTTTCTTTATTTCGGCAGCTTTCTCCCTCCCTCTCTCTCTCTCTCTCACACACACATACACACACATACAATAAATAATTATATATATATATATATATATATATATATATATATAGACACACACACACACGTACGTGCACACATATATTTATTTTCCGTTGATGCTTTTTAATTTTGGTAAGAAGCCAAAAAAGTCAAATTGCTTCTTTGACATGCGCTTGTAGGAAAACTATGGAACCGAAACATATTTCATTTTAAATAAATCACTATTAATGTAATGTGTAATAGTTGGACAGTGTTTAGTACAATTACAAAATGACGAATTTTTGGGTGGAGAGCAGTCATAAGAGCTGGCTAAATTCAGGAAATTTCCCTAATATTGCATCCCTGCTGCCTGCATTGATGGGCGTGCTGTCCTGAGCAAGTAAGACAGGCCTTGTGAAGATGTTAACAAGAGTCACTGTTCGATTCTCCGTACATACCTGGAGCTGGCCCTCAGAGCTGTCCGTCAGCCGTCGTCACGAAATGGTTAATGCGGATTTCTGAAAGGCCCCTCCACTTTCCCCTCTACACGCTAATTCTCAAGCCCTCTCCTCCTACACCTCTACCAGGCCTATCACCTCCAGAGGCAATTCTGAGAGGAGTGCCTACGTTACAACAGCTTTCCTGATCACATGCGAAAAACTGGCTTTGGAGCCGGTCTGTCACGTGTCGAATAAGAGTATCGCCTCCCCACTCCTTTTTATTTGCGCTTTACTGTCAGCAACGGAAGTTCCGCCTCCCCCCTTCCTTCGCTCGTCGTCATACTCCTCATTTTGTTTTTATCCAGTTCTTAGTCGAACTTCATCAAACTCTAACCTGACTCATTCACGTACGTCGACCATACGTTGAGATTTGGTACACACAGGTGATAGTGTTTAATGCAGGACATCCCGAAACATGTTGGGATTCTTGGATGTTTAAAAACACTTATTTAAAATATTAACAATAGCGCTACTGTAATACTCGCTACCTTGCGATTTAGCCTAACATTATTTATAAAAACATTTCAAACCTTTCAAATTGTATAAAAATATTGGCTGAATTTAAAAGCATTTGTAAAATGACAAAACGCTGTGGTAAAAGATGTTTAGCAATGTCAACGAAAATGTAAAATTCAACACGAGGTGGGATGACACACATTAATAATAGCGAGTACAGGATAGCTCCTTCCCTCTACCCCAGACCCATATTACAGTTTCATTTATATTACTTTAGGTTAGGTTCAGTGCAGTTTAAATGTTTTAAAATTTCACAATTGAAGAGCTCAGTGAAAGGAAATGGTAACACACAATGCATTACAAACGAGTCTTTAAGTGTAAAGGTAAGAAAAAATGTGACACTGAAATTAGTTGATATAGCTACTGTTTATAACACTAAAAAAATACTTATTAGTCATAGCAAAATATTTTGTTAAAATAGACCTTACCAAATTATTTTTGTTGTGACCACAAAAATTTTGCTGTCCCCAATAAAATTTTGCAGTGACTACAAAAAAAGTTTGTAACCGCTACAAAAAAATTTTGTAAGGTCCATTTTAACAAAATAATTTTCAGTGACTAATAAGTATTTTTTTTTTCAGTTAATTTATGTTTTGATGACACCATTACACAAGAAATGAGAAACAATCAAATGCGCAATAACAAAAAATATGCGTCACAATTGTATTAGTTTCGTAAGTAATGAATGAATAGCTTGCCATCGATTCATTACTACACTATAATGTATGTTACCATTTGTGGTCATAAAGCTGAATTTCTTGCTTTGTAATGTGCAGTATGAAATTACCACTGTGCTCCTCCATAAAACTTTAAAATAAATTTGTGCCACCATTGTTTTCCCCACCCCTTTGAAATGTTTTGTGCTGAATCGAAGGATGGCATTGTTAGTTTAAAATACATACACAGAGTCATGAACTTTCCGCGAAAAGAATTTGGCTCCAATTTGTTTCAGTACTTTAGGTTCACACTTGCAACTATGCTTCATGGTTATTGGCAGAGAATTCCGTGTGTAGTGACGTCTGGTTAGTACAATTTTGAAGTACAGAATTCTAAAAAGGCCGGTTTTTAGCAATATTGGAGGGCTTGAAAACATAATTTTTAGTAAGCACGGTATCTTAACAATGAAAAGCCGTTCTTGTCCAAAATATGTTTTCCTTTCGTAAATTAGCACAATGTGCGCATGTGGAAGTTTCGTAGAAAGAAACTTATTTCCCTCTACATTACAATGCATTTGAAGGGCGTGGTGAGCGGCGTCCCAATGGTAGATCTTTTAAATGATCTCCTTGGTTTGTCGGTAAAGCCTATTTACGTCCTCCTACCAAATGTCATTTTACGTATCGTAGTGTGGCTAATAAACATAACACAATCATATCAGCGCAGCTTTGAAAAGTTTACGCGTGAGGCCACAATATGATTCTTCGTCTTATCTGCACTTGAAATGTGTTATGGTGAGTTCCACTTTTGTTTTCCAAACTACTTAAAGTCCGTTATATATGTTTACCTTAAAAATAATTCACACTTTAATCTACGTCACTGTACGTTTAGAAATCCTACCCGCTTATGAGAAATATTGTTTTAGAGCTTCTGAGCAGTGCTAAAACAACTTTTCTAGACTGCCGTAGCTGGGAATGATTCGTAACATATACGCTAAGCACAAATAAACTAACATGCAATGGACTTAAAGTCATATTCTTTGCATTTGATCACTACTTAGGGCCGGTTTCGCAATGTCTGATTAAAGCCTTGGTTAGCTAATCCTATGATTATATTTAATAGATTGATTAAGTGGTGATTAAATCTGAAGTGTTTCTCAACGTACTTTAATCTTACGTTTAGCTAAGTATCGGTTAAGGTAAATGTGGCAACCATGCAATGACATATAAACTTGTGATTGGCTGCAGTAAAGCTTTTATTTGTTTATTTCGTTGTGCTGGTTAGCAGTGTTTGTATACGTAATGGAAAAAAAAAAGCGGCCGCGTGCCGAAAATTTTGTTTCTGTGCTGAAAATACGCCTGTATCATAGAATACAAAAAAAACTGACGCTGTAACTTGGAAGCATAAAGAAGATGCATGGAAGAAAATCGAAGTAGAATTTTATTCATCGAGGAACCTATGTGTGTGTTATAACCTACACAATTATGTAACAATAACATAACCTACAATACGTATTATAACATACAAAAGTATCAAAAAACATGTAATCTACAAATTTATATTAAGGGCGTTCAAGGGGGGAAAAATTCATAATTTTATATTTGTATAACATAGTGTTAGTTTTGTAGACATTACTGAAGAGAACATTTACCTCTAACGAAAAAAAATTAGCTCAGCCAGTTTTCCCGTAATGTCACTTCAAAGTCAAAATTTGCATAATTTTACTTCATACAAAACTTGAAAACCAGTAAATATAATGAAATGGAAAAAATCTCA
>PNEQ01076825.1:99286-122161 GCA_003012365.1 Medauroidea extradentata | reverse complement strand
CAGGTTAACTTAGCTCCCATACATTGCCATAGGCAGGTTAACTTAACTCTCGTACATTGCCATATGCAGGTTAACTTAGCTCCCATACATTACCATAGGCAGGTTAACTTAGCTACATTGCCATAGGCAGGTTAACGTAGCTCCCATACATTGCCATAGGCAGGTTCACATAGCTCCCATATATTGCCATAGGCAGGTTAACTTAGCTCCCATACATTGCCATAGGCAGGTTAACGTAGCTCCCGTACATTGCCATAGGCAGGTTAACTTAGCTCCCATACATTGCTATAGGCAGGTTAACTTAGCTCCCATACATTGCCATAGGCAGGTTAACTTAACTCTCATACATTGCCATAGGCAGGTTAACTTAGCTCTCATACATTGCCATAGGCAGGTTAACTTAGCTCCCATACATTGCCATATGCAGGTTAACTTAGCTCCCATACATTGCCATAGGCAGGTTCACCTCTGTTCGTGCCTTTGTGTGCCTGCATTTCATGTACGTGAGCATTTCGTGGTTGACGTAATATAACTGGTTGTATAGTCCTTCGAGGGTGCCACACAAACTGCACAAGTTATATGAGCACAGAGTAACTTGCAGTCTAGTCTGTTGCCAGACAATAACGTGAAATATGCAGTCTCTAACAATAGTGTCACTTATTTGACTGAGCCAATCAGAACAAAGTTACCGCGACACCACACGCCTGTGATTAGCGGGTAGAATCCTAACATACCGATAAATAAAACATCCAACCGTGAAGGGCGCGGTCTGACGCAATTTTCATCACCATTTTTTCTATTTTTTATTTGTACCAGATTTTTTTTTATTTTAGACAAAAAAATTCTGACTAAATTTGGTTCTTATGAAATTTTTTTATCCCTTGTAGTTTTCGCGTAATGGCTTGTTAAAGTCATATTTTGCATGTTTCCGTTTTAAGGACTACACTAAAACCAACTGATGTACCAAACTCAAAAAAATCACAGTGGATAAAGACATTGCAGGCTACAATGTCATGTTCATAAAAATGAAGAATAAAAATTGTTTGTATTTAAAAAAATATATGTTGTGTTTTTTAAATGTTTATTTTCGGTTCAGTCTACAGCAATTTTCAAGGATATATATTTTTTTCAGGCATAAATTGTAACTAATTGTACTCTTATGAAATATTTTAATCCGCATAGCAATGACTCGTAAACACCAAAATTTGCATTTTACGGTTTTATATACGCCACTCAGGTTAATTCTACTATAGGTTGTAAAATTTTTATTTTCTTGTGGGAGAGTTTGGCACTAGTAAAAATTTCTGCCACTAGTTTCGCTGCCATCGCAAAGGGGCCAGAAAAATACGGAACTCTAGTAAAATTTAATTCAAACAGGCTTGGAAATGACAGATGTCGTTTAACTCAATGATAAATTGAAAAGAAACCCATTTCCCGTTTTAAATTATCAACTTAATATAACATAAATTCAGGAAAGCTTTGTGTTTAGTCGGTTTGCACATATTACCGATACCAGCGCTCAAGCGACAGAAATTTTCCCTGTGACAAACTTTTAACACTGATATTTCTGACCTGTAGTAGAATTAATATTAGTGCCAATTAAACCAACTGACATACCAAATTGGGAAAAGTAAATCACAATGAATAACGATGTTGTAGGCTGCAAGGTCTTCTACATAAAAACAAAAAATTAAATATATCTGTATTGGAGAAAAATAGCTGAAATTTGAAATTCAAATTTTAAAAATTCAAGATGAGCTGCAGGTGTGCGCGTAGGACATTGGGATAATTAATCGGTGCAAAAATTTCCGCTCCATATTTATCAGAACAAATAGGTAGGCATTTATTTCAAATATGAATATTTGAGAACGTTTTTCCGGCAATGTTGTTTTCAATGCAAACTCGTAAACACTTGAATGTCAATTTTCATTTGTTTATTAGCGTATAAGTGTTTATTATTTTATTACAATTTTTTTTTACAAAAAAAGAGATTACGTTTCTGGTCAGTAAAAAATTACAGCCTACGTTAAGCATATCATTCTGTTTCTTCAGACACAAAGTGGAACGAGAAACGTCAACATCCGGCCGATAAGACTAAGAGCGACAAAAGTCCCGTGAGAACAATGATATCAATAAGCATCTAAGTTAAATTGTTCAAAGATTAGAAACTTCTGTAATTACGCCACTGCGCTTATCTCTCCTTGAAACAACTAGTGCGCGAGAACTTTGGTCTAAGGTAGGGTTTGGTTTGCGGGTTTTAGTGCGGGGAATTCTAGTTATTGTTAATACCATACGTCGTATAGAATTGGACGATGTTATGCAACACTACACTATGTACCATTTGTTACTTACGTATAAAATATTCTTCAGATTTTAATCTGTTGTACAAACTATTTCAGTCCTAAATCCTGTTGTTGTAAATATTGGCTTTGTAGGACTAAAATATGTGTTTTAAGACTACTTTAAAATCTGAAAGAGCTATAGCATTCACTGTTGCCTTTCAATTGGCTCATAGCCTACTGATGTGTAACACCGTATAATTAAGAATTTTAAAAAAATCACACCCACGAAGTATGCCGTCATTTTAAAATAGGTACAGTCATTTAAGGTAGCTTTGTACCATTTTCTGGTAACATTGTACCACGCATTTTCTTTTCTATAATCGCTTTGTGGTCTTCAACCACTGTGCAAACTTCAAGATTAACAAATTTATTAAAATAGAACAAAACAGTACTGTTAAAATCTTAGATACTTCATTCGAAATTAAACTAGGCTGGTGGTACAATGTTGCCCTATCCGGTACAAAGTTACCCCTAATGACTGTAATAGGCCTAGTTGATCACAGTACTACGATAATCAGTATGGCGTATCAGCATTCATTAAATACCATCTTCCATCTTATGGTAATTTTCTTAAGCATGCAGAAGAAAAAAAAACATATATGAACAGTTCTGCATATTGTAATTAGTAAATTTAAGTATTGAAGTTTAATATTGAAAACAAATTTTCTTTTTATTTATTTCCATTACTTTCACATACGCCCCTGCCTGAGAAACTTGAAAACTTAGGGAATGACGGATGAAGAACATACTTCCGTAGTCAGCATTGTTACATAGGTACAGTTCCTAAAATTATCTAGCACCTTCGCTAGACTTCGTATAATTGGGATTTTCAGTCACTTCATTACACTACCTTGTACCGAATTAGTTTCAAGGTAACAATTGGTGCATTAATAAACTATATTTCTAAGTTTGTGAGACATTGCATTGCACATTCATATTACAAACACATATTAAGTTTAAGGATGGGCGTGTTAAATTTTCAGAAATTAATTAGTTAGCATTAAGCTCACTAGAACACGTTTTTCATGGCAACTGCTAAAAAGAAGTAATGAAATCAATAAGTTTTTCTTATACTGGGTACTGGTAGTGACTTGAGTTGAGTGACATTCAGTTTCGAAAATTTTTTCCTGCATGGAACGTACACCAAGTATTAAATAATTTTGTTAATGAAAACGAAAGATTCTGTTACATGTAATAATTTCACTCTAAGCACATACCGGCAGGTGAAATCTGTAACATAAGCAGCACATGTAATAATTAAGTTAAGATTTTATTTTATCACTCTCTTTCTAAACATTTTGATTAAGGACATGACATATTCGCGTTTTGTTTTTTATACAGGTTAGAATTCAAACAACTGTACATTAGGGCCACATATAAGAGGCACGAGCTAGAAAAGGTCCTGGCGACACTGATTGGTTGTAGCTGCTAATGCCACACTCAGGGCTACGTCATTTCCCCTCTTACTGGCTGGGAGGGGAAGTGTGGGGCAGGTAGCTGCGCAGTAGATACTGTTGCGTGTTGGCCGGGCAGCAGGCACATTACATCATGCTGGGTGGTCAGCCCTGTGAGTCAACCAGTGATGTCATGGGTTTCGCAGCTATGTCGCAACTCCCGAGAGATGTCATGGGATTCCCCGATGACGCCAATGCGTATACGTGATTACTAACAGGCACGACCGAAGTAATGTCTATTTTTAGACAACAGGTCACCATGTTTCATCAGCCATTTACGTCACTGTAGGGGCCGTATAAAAACCTCGGTACTGCGCAACATGAGTCAGTCGGGAGATAAGAGAGTGAAGAGTATTGCAGAGTCTTGTGGAGGTCGTGACGAGTCAGTCAGGAAGTCTGTCTGGAAGTGATAGTCGTGTGGAGTCTTGACGAGTCAGTGAGTCTGGAGTTTGAAGTCTGAAGAGGGCAGCGCCCTTAGGGGCGGCGTTGCCACTGGGACGACGATGGACGTCGTGAGAAGTGACGGGCCGAGAGAAGACACTGACGGTGACGCAGAGATGAGGACCCAGCGCCTTGGGGGTGGTATCACGATGGCGTCGAGACTGATGTAACATCAGCAGAGCTGACGAGGTGTGGCGCCTCGAGGATGCCAACACGGCGTCGGTGGTCGGTGTCGAGTCTGAGTAACATCAGCGCCCTGCAGAAGGGACAGACAACACTAAGGTGTTGTGTGTCGGCACGACTCAGCTGACATTGTGTGGCATCTCGAGGATGGCAGCACGACGGTAGTGGTCGGTGTCGAGGCTGTGTGACGCCAGCGGGCTGCAGGAAGGACGAACAACACTTATGGTGTTGTGTTGGAGTGCTGCAGAGGCGGTGAGCTGTGGAGAACAACACTGACGGTGATGTGTCGAGGAGGGCAGTAACTGGCTACTTGAGGCGACTGTCTACCTGGTGATTCAAGAGTTCTTCGAGAGTTCGCTATTGGTCCTGCTTGGAGGAGGTGCTAAACTTGTGCAGAGAGGCTGGTGAGGACATCTTGGTGATGTCAGGAATACGTCTTGGTGACGTCGGAGTCTACTGCGAGGCTACAGGCACATACCTTCGGAGCAGTACTGGGTGAGACAAGAGGGCTTCTGCTGCGGGTCGACAGGCGAAGAAGGAGGTGCGCGACGGGAGTTAAACCGAAGACCTCAACAGTGAAAACAAGTGCTGCACTCAGGGTGTTGCACTGTACATGGTGAGCAATCCTCCCTTAGGACTGTTAAGGTTGTACATTGTCACTATTTGAGTAACTGTTGATTGGATATATGACTGAACTTTTGTTGTGATTTGTAGTCTTTAACTGATTAATGGTAAATATTCTTGTGCTTTAATTGTCAAAGTTAATAAACGTTCTGTGGCACAGTACTAATTGTGTGCATAACTAATTGTGTTGTGAGAGTTATAGTTGATTACTGTTTTGTGTATTTCGTAGCTCTGTGAGCTATTAAATCCAGTACTTAATTTAACTCTTTTATTTATAATAATAAGACCTCTATCCCAAAAGAACTCATGGGAATTGCCCACATGTAAAGTTTTTGTGCTCCAAACTTGTAACAATACCATTTCACGTCCGCTGCGCCACTCTCTAAAAACCTTTCCTAGGCTGTTGGACCCATATATAGTTGGCTCTTGGCTCATTCGACACCTCCTGAGGAATCCTGAGCCAATAATAAAGAAGCAACTGTAATTGGACTGTGTTGTGCAAAAATGAGTCAACCATCAAATCTACAAACAAATAATATTGAAGTATGGTGAATGCCCTTAAGACGATTTTGTGTTATGGTTTACTTAAAAATATGTGGCATATTTGCATTAATATGAGGTTATCATACTACTTAGTAAGATTATTAGATTCCTCTAGACGAGAATATTATTTTTCAGATATAAGTTGAAATGTGGGTTGAATTTTTTTGCATAACACTGTCCGATTGGAAGAGCAATCAAGGGGCATCACTGTGGCAGCGAGCAGCCAATCAGAAGCTGCTGTTTGCTTGAGTACAAATATATATATAGTCTTGGAGGCTAGCCTACATGTCAGTGAACCCTCGATTTTTCCAGTCTCTAGTTTTTATTATATGATTAGAGGTGATGGTTTATCGCTGGAAAACAAACTTGACTGTTTGTTGGGTTCCAACGTACGTTCAGCTTACCAGAAGATTACAGGTTTTATCCTGTACGTGGAGCTGTTACACTATTTGAATGAGCCAATAAGAATACCGCTATTGTAATATTTAATGCCCATTGTTGGTCTGCAGGCAGCTACGGAGTGTCAAACGTGCATCGCCCAATCATACATGTTACGAGAAACTACAGTGTTTTCAAGGCTATGTTGGAACAAAAAATATTCGCGATGTACCATCATTATGGCCATGAACGTTTCACGGGAAGAATTTTGTCCCAGTTAGTTTCACAATACAAAATGTAGCTTATTAGTATTTTTTAAAAATTCATGAATGTTTTAATTTTAAATGAAATCATGCATGCCACTACATGAGAAACACAGCACAGTGGAAACGCTCAAGTACAGCTTGTTTAACAGCTGTTTCGTAACGGCGCCATCTTTGCAACATGTGCCACAAGGCAGATGTCTAGTAGCTTCTGCTCGGCTGATACAGATGCCTGAGATCGTATTGACGACCATTTCTTACAGTCACTTACAACGTGCTGACAAAACAAAATTCTACACCGCAGCATCAATTCATTATGGAAAAAAAAAAATGTTCAGCAGTTAAGAGTGCGTAGTACATAATTCAACGCTAAAAGCATTAATCTATAATTGCAGGTTTCTTGAAGCCAATTTGCAGTTAAACAATAGCAATCCTAGACAATAGTTTTAGCCAACAAAATTGTTTCCAGTGTTACGAACTTCTGAGGCACAACCTCTGACGTCGGAACCTCGTGCATGTAACTACGGCGCAAGAGATCACGCGTAACGAATTAGTAATTCTGGATAAATATTTACTCAAATAGTTGGCAAACACCATTATCTAGGATTGTCATTGAGTATTTTTATCTTTATTGGTGTAAAAAAAAAGCGAAGAAATCATTTCACGTTTTCAGCGTTTGTTTATCTACCACGCACTCTTGTTGCGGAGTTAATTACCGCAATTTTCATCATCATTATTTTACTTTGTATTCGTACCAGATATTTTTTTTCTTGTTTTAGACACAAAATGTGACTAAATTTGGCTGTCATGAACTTTTGTTATCTCTCGCAGTTTTCGCGTAATGGCTTGTTAAAGTCACATTTTGCATGTTTCCGTTTTAACGACTACACTAAAACCAACTGATATACCAAACTGAAAAAAAAATCACAGTGGATAAAGACATTGCAGGCTACAATGACTTGCTCATAAAATTAAAGAATAAAAATTATTTGTATTTTAAAAAAAAATTATTGAACTTTTTAAATTTTTATTTTCAGTTTCAGCATTTTTTTTTAATTCAAATAATTTTTATTCTTTAATTTTATGAGCATGACATTGTAGCCTGCAATGTCTTTATCCACTGTGTTTTTTTTGTGTTTGGTATATCAGTTGGTTTTGGTGTAGTCGTTAAAACGGAAAAATGCAAAAATATGACTTTAACAAGCCATTACGCGAAAACTATGGGAGATAAAAAAATTTCATAAGAGCCAAATTTAGTCACATTTTGTGTCTAAAAAAAATATCTGGTATAAATAAAAAATAAAAAAAATGGCGATGAAAATTGTGGTAGCCGCGCCCTTAATCCGTCGCTTCCGTCAGTCGTCCGCACTGGTCCGCACGTCGACGGTCCGTCTGCAAAGCTAGCGATTTACAACAACCCGTCATCCGTCCGTCGTTACTCCTTCCATATGCAATTTGACGTAATTCTTGTTACGTGTAGACGTTGCCGAGAGTTGTGTTGAAGCCCGTCAATTGCTCACATAGTAATTCGCGAAGCCACAAGCTTCCACCAAATACAGTAACCCGTGCCAACTAGACTCTCGACGGCCGTCAAACACCGTCATAGTCCCTGACGTCTTACCGTCTTGCTCGCTGCTAACCAAGTCCTCGCTCTTCCGTCACGCACACACTGTCTCTCGCGCACACAGCGCTCCTTGTGGGCACTAACGTAAACTTATTTTTGTGGGTAGAGTTTGTGGGTTATAAAATATAAATTATAAAACCTATTACTATAATTAACTAACCGTATTTTTAAATACAATACCATAGAACGTATTATACAAATATCACGCAAATGTGCCCTTTAGAATATTAATGGTAAATATTGAATATACGTACACACACTAGTTTAGTAACTTTCTGGGGGCCAGGGTTGCCAACTGCAACACGGTACAAAACCCTGATACAAGACCATTTGTCTCACATCAAAGACAGGAGCAGATCCACCTCTAATTTTTTTTATGTGTGCAGGGAGAGGGGGCAATTCCTAAAAAATATCTATGCCACACCCCGAGTTAAAGAAAAAAAATGGGAGTTAAGGTGCAAAATGGCGCTATTTAAGGAATTTCCTAAACAAAAAAAAATAATATGCCACTTTAAAATGTTGTAATATAGTACAGATAAATTATACATAAAAGGTAAAAAAAAAAAAGGGTGAGGGATTGTATCCGCGCCTGACCAAAGGGATTAGCGTATTCATTGGCGTTTACTTGGTCTTAGTTTACACGTAAGTGCATACATTGGTGCTGCGTGTTTGCGTTGATTCGTTGTTTACCCTCCATTGTCTTAGATCTCAGGATTGGTGATATAACTGGCCAAACACCATTTGAACCACTGTGTAAATGACGACCATTGTCCTTTTTTCCTTCCGAGATTAGTCCAATCTATAGGGCCAATGTGTAAATCCGGCCTTACAAAAAATCTGAAGGTTGTGCAAATTTCTCTAAAATTGATTTGTTTGATTCATGTTCGCATATAAACAAATGAAAACTCTCAGGTACAATGGTAGTACCACACTATACCAACAACTAGCAGCTGACATACGCCCGAGTACAAAGCTATCTGCTAAGTCTAGTCTAAACGTCAGTGAGCTCGCGGATATCTTGTATATCTAGCCCCCAGGTGAATTCCATGTTGCCTAACTGTTCAGCGCTTTAGTTCGCGAAACTCGAGGAAGTTAGTTGGCCTTCTGTAGTCGTTCTTGTTCTGTGGCCTGGGGCGCGCGCGACCGCAGACATCCCCAGCTGAAGGCGAACTTGAGGAGGACATGGAAAGGATACGAAGAAGTGCCTCGGGGGAAGAGAACTTCTGCACACCGCACACTACTAATGGTGGGTGGGAGCGTGCAAGCAGAAGGAAGATAGAAAGTAAAAGGAAGATCTTAAGACGGCCGCCTACCACACGCTTCAAATGCGTTGAAGTGTGTCCGTAAAAAGTTTTTTCTACGAAAATGTTCTGGGGTACGTGTGCACATTGTGCCAACGTACGAAAAGAAAACAAACTTCAGACAAGGTAGGAACCTCATTGTTAAGACACCAGGCTAATTAAAAACACTGTTTATAAGTCCCTCAACGTGGCTAAAAGCTGCCTTTTCAGACTTCCGTACTTCAAAATGTACCAACCGGATGTATGTGAAACTCAGGTTGCGACCTGCACTGAACTTAGTTGCAGACTTTCCACCAATAAAATTATATGGTCACCGCTTAGTGTCCCATAGTAAAAACGGTTCGGCGGGAAGCTTGCACGCTAGTTCAGCGCTTGGCTCGTTGAGGCGACGCGGAATTTGATGCGCGCTTCAAGGTCGACCTTACTGCTCCCTCGCTTTTGAGCCTCTCACGTGTGGGTAGGCGGCGCCCTTAAGAAATAATTTTACGAAGAAAATAAAGTGTTCCCAGGTATAGCTTGTTGATGCATGACACCATCAGAAAAGTTCGTCAGAAACACGAAATTGACAAAACTTATTTTCTATGATTTGTTTTTTTTTTTAATATACTTAATTTGAAAGACTCAATAGGACCTCAATTTCGACGAGCTCAAGGACTTGTCTTAAGAGGGCGTGATACGTAATTCAACGCTAAAAATATTAATCTATAACTGTAGGTTTCTTGAAGCCAATTTTCAAAATTTAAATAATAGCAATCCTAGACAATAGTTTTAGCCAACGTTTTAAAAAAAATTGTTTCCAATGTTACGAACTTCCGAGGCATAATCTCTGACGCCGGAACCTCGTGCATTTAACTGTGGCGCAAGAGATCACGCGTAACGAATTAGTGATTCTGGATAAATATTTACACATAAAGTTGGCAAATACCATTATCTAGGATTGTCATCCAGTATTTTATCCATATTGGCTTCGAAAAAAGTGTAGACATCAATTAATGCTTTCAGCGTTTATTTATCTACCACGCACTCTTAAGAAGTGCGCGCTTTACCGTGGGCGGCCTGTACACCGGTAGACCAATAAAAATAATAGCTGAAGACGCGACTTTGGACCCGGAACAGACCTAATCTCTCAGAGCAAACAAAGATTACAGGTTATAGTTTGAACTTCCTTACATAGAGTCCTTCGCCAACTCTAAAGTCGAACCATTTCAAAAGAACTGGACTAAAGTCATACCATACTACTGTGGTCGTTCTGATTATCTCAGTAACTGGAACGTCCTGGCTCATGCTGGAATCACAATAGCGCGAGACAGACGCGATGCGATAGGCGTAACGCGAATAAAATAACTTGTCAGCCAATCATCGTCCAGACTTCTATGACGTCAGTGCGACAAAAATCCCACGCGCTACGCGATTTCCGATCAAAAAGTATTTTTGTTTCATCCGCGTCGCGGACGCGTAAAAGCTAAAATCAGATTAAAATGTTGCATCCAATTCTCGTGAAACTGTAAAGTCGGTAGTAAATTGTATTTATTTATTTTACGACGGATTTTAGTTTTGTTACAATAAGCGAATCATAACCTTTCAAGGTACGTGTTACTGTGGCTGTATTTGCACACGTGGAATGCCAGTGGCCGGGTATCTAAAACCTACTAAAAATAAACTAAAATACTAAAATAATGTAAAAATCAATGGCCGTCGTTCATGTATGTAGTGGCAAGGAACTATTCACATGTAATAATGTTTAGTATTTGTCGCGTGGCAACAAAACTACTGTGCACAATAACGAGAATTTTTAGTGTCGTAGGCCCTATCGCGCGGCAGCTGTTGACAGAGAAAGAATTGGAACATAAATAGGTTATGTGCGCGAGGTATGTAGTGTTAAGAACCCATATTTAAGGACACGGGACTGTTTCGGGAATTCATTTGAGAAGACGTTAGATTTAAAATTTCTGTATAATTACTTCGTGATCTGGTCTCAGTTACTGAAACTCATTCTGAAGAGTGCGTTGTAGATAAATAAACGCTGAATACATTAATTTATTTCTAAGCTTTTTTCGAAGCCAATGTGGATAAAATATTCAATGACAATCCTAGATAATGGTATTTGCCAACTTTATGTGTAAATATTTATCCAGAATTACTAATTCGTTACGCGTGATCTCTTGCGCCGCAGTTAAATGCACGAGGTTCCGGCGTCAGAGAATTTGCCTCAGAAGTTCCTAACACTTGAAACAATTTTATTTAAAACGTTGGCTAAAACTATTGTCTATTATTTTATATTTTTTAATTTTCGCTACTTGGCTACAAGAAACCTACAGTTAATATTTTAATGCCTTTACCGTTGAATTATGTACCACGCCTTCTTAAGGACTGAGATACAATAGCTAGAGCCACGATTTTATGGCGAAAAGATTTTTGCAACATTTGGTTTCGATGCGTCATGTGCACACCTGCAGCTCTGCTATATCGTCTATGATTGGATTATTTTACTCTCACTGGCTTTGTCAAATTATGGACGTACAGACTCACAATATTCTTATTCTGATTTGTGCAGTCAAATGAGAAACGTGTCTGAACATAGACACGCTGCCAATAACCTTGAAACAGAACTGCCGATGTGCACGTGAGTCACTGAAACAAAGTGTGGCAAAAATCTTTTCGCGACAAAATCGTGGCCCTAACAATAGCAAATCAGCATGAAAACTCTCCCTGATTCCCGGGCTACTTTGTTATATGTACAACTGGCTACTCACTGGAACAGGAGCCAATCAACAAGAAGCTGAAGACACGGTCTATACAGGACTGTGCAGTCTAACAGCAGGTCCGGGGTATCTACCCGTATTGCTACAAAAACGTTTAGAATGTTTTTCCGATACTCTGTAAACTGAGAGCAAAACGTATCCTAATTCTAATAAAAAAACGGAGCTGTGGTTAGCGCAGTGCCTATACTCTGTCCACTCTAAGGTTGCAGCAGAAATAACTATTTCTAGCGAAATAAATCAAATCAGCTGAGTTATATCTTGATTCCTCACATTTTGATTGTGCCGTAACGCAGTTACCTTGTATTTTTCAATATTTCAAATGACATTTATTCTGTGCAGAAATGTTATTGTCATTCACTTGAATGAATTAGCTGCAACCTTAGAACGGACAGAGTATAGAGCTCTCGCCTCCCACCATGGCGACTCAGGCTCGATTCCCGGCGGGGTCGCTCCCCGAATATATCCACATGTTGGAATCGTGCCGGGTGATGTAGCTGGGTGGCGGGTTTTCTCGAGGATCTCCGCGCTCTACCCCCCACCCCCTGGACTTCTCATTCTGACGCCTCGCCATCGTAGGGCCTCATTCCACGATACCCTGTCCCTCGGATAACATCATCATAACATATTGAGTTATTACTATAAAACCGTTTATCCAATGAAAACTCTTCTAAGATTTGAAAGGAAAATCTTGGAGTGCGTGAAATAGATATTTGATGAACGAACAGTTCACCTAAGTCACTAATTACATGACACAGTAAATTATACGAACTGTTGTGTTTTTTTCTCAACGACAGCTGTTCTATACATTCTTTGTATGTGCGTCCCATGTATTTCGTTTTAAATCTATTACAACTTTCTATGCGATAAATTATTTTTGATTTTATAGTCCGTTTTAAAAACGTGGTATATTAATATTTATTATAATTATTTTAGACATTATTTTCTGCTTTTAACTCTTGTAAAATTGGTATACTTATTTATTGTATATTTTTATTAAAATAATTAGTTTTCATAATTTTTTCCCTCTAGCATTGCATTGTCTTCAAGTTCTGAGCTATGTTTAATATTTTAGGTCCCTAAATCATCGAAAAGTTAGTTTAAAGTGGTATATTAAAAAAATTATTCAAGTAAAAATTTTTCCACGTGTTTTCTCTATCATACTGCATTGTCATCCAGTTCTGGGCTATGTTAAAGGTTTGAGATTCCAGCTCTTTGTTACCAAAATGCACATTGTTACCGAACAGACAAACAAAGCGAGTTGATAAAAACGCGGGAAAAATACCCACATCAAAACATAAAGTTTGGTACTGTTTTAAAATCCCTAAACAGGATGTAAAAGGTACAGTATTAGCAAGTATTGTACAAATATAGCAAAGAAAACTACAGCCTTTTACCACTGTAGAGGCGCGAGATATTACTAACCGCGTAAGCTGGAAACACATATGACATTTATATTTTTACATTTTCGATAATCTGAAAACCTACAGTCAAGATGGCCATTTGCAGAGAACCGAATACATCATTTCTCACTAGGTGGATGATTTTCATTCTTCGCCTTACTAAAAAATAGATGTGTCCGTTATTGTCGTCTAAGATAAGATATTTGAAAGAACTAATAAATATGTCAGTTATATGGGACAGTGTTCATTTATGAGTATCGTGTTATTTTACAGCAATGGGATTTCGTGGAAACTGAAACAGACTTGTCTTAAAATACTCGGAAAATCTTGTAAATATTTGCGAGCGAACTATAAAGTTTCGTCAATAGATAGCATTACTACTTTTGTGCAAACCATTTTAAAATATGGAGAATGTTTTATAATCATTAGGGCTTGGTTTCAGAATACGTATGTGATTTTTATCGAAAATATATAATAATTTGTAAAACAAAATTTCCGTTTTGAAAGCGAAATCTGAGTTGTCTTTCAGCTGCCGTTACTTTAACTTTACGTTGGTATTGTGTATTGACGAAATAATTCAAGTAGCCACGTGGTATAGTTTATACAATCCACTTGATTTAGTAATAAACTATTAAGAAATTCTTAAAATGCTTATCTTGACGATTCGAGGCTAACATAAGATAATAACAAACTCTATTCGACGCGACATAAGGAAGTTATTTAACCATTGTTGTTGTACCAGCGTACATACGTGTAAACAAAGCCATATGAAATTTGAGGCATTGGTTTAAAGAAGAGCTCAGATTTTCAGAAATACTGCAATTCGTTTGTCCGTCCATTACAAATTTAAAAATATAAAAACAATTTTTTTTTGCATTTAAAAATGTTGAAATTTTAAATGTTCATTTAAAAATTCAAAATTTTTAATTGCATACAAAAATATTTTATTTTTTGTTTTTTTTAGGGTAAACCGACTATATATCGTGATATAATTTAATATCGTAATAAACCACTTCCACAAGACGAAAACTAAAACCTCTCTGAGAGGTACCTAACGGGGGTAGTTGGGGTGTGTCTCCAATTATGGTCCTGAGGCCTAACATAAAAGGTTAATTTATCCATTGGCACTAATAATAAATAAAAAAAAAGAAAATTTATTTTCACTCAAGGCTATCATGTCTATTTATAGAAACCACAACAGATACTATTGCCAAGGTCCACTTTGCTTTACCAAAATTGTATCATCTTAAACATTCGTTGCAAAAATGTTAACAGGCAATTTTGTATTTAAAAAACTGAAAATACAATAAAATGGTCTAACATTCCCCCTAAAGGCACCCGGCTCCGTGGCTGCCGAACAGCGCTGCAGTGTGTCAGAAATACGCGTTTACTGAAAAAACTATCTCTCGTACTGTCAATGTACTTATCTACGATAAGAAAACACGTTTCAATGAAGGTTTATAAAGTACTTTCAAAATATAACGGGCATTAGAGATACTATTTCCGAGTTATCCAACATCGCTGAAAACGGCCTTTTCACACAGCTATATCACAAAATCTACTTCTCAGATTGGTACGAAACTACGTACGGATGTTCACGTGGTAAAAATTCGTAATGTTTTATTTACACGACATAGTGTTCGTTTTATATACGTTACATGTGCCTACATTAACCATCTGTAAACTTTTTTTAGTTCTCATAGTTATCCCTTACCGGCATGTCGAAGTCAGAATATGCAAGTTACGGGAACATAGATATAACATAGTGACTTACTCGAATGAAATAATTTACTCTGAAATTATGTACAATGGACCATATGCTAATATATTTAAACACTTAACAAAATAATTTTGTCTTTTTAAAAAGTTTCTAAAAATAAAGTAAATTGTAATCTTTTTCAGATTTCTTTATAATGTACAAAGGAAATAAATTGTGTGTTTAAATTATTTAGCACATTGCCCATAATATGTAATTTCAGTGTAAATTATTTCATTCGACTATAAGTAACGTGGTTTTTGTTATTCACATGGCCCCCGTAACTTGCAAGTTTTGACTTTGTCATGTTGCTATGGGAATACTATGCGACCTATTTTTTTTTTCAAGCGGAAAATGTAGTCACTAGTAACGTCTGTAAAACGAACAGTATGCGGTGCAAATATAAAATTATGACATTTTGCCACATTAACACCCTTACAGGACTTTGGACCCATAAAAATTCAAAATTTTATATTAGTGCCAACTGTTAAACTTTTACACATCAGATAACATGTAATTTCCCCAAATAAAAAAATTTGGGTCCCATAGTTTTAGCATAATCACTAGAGATGATGGTTTATCGCGGGAAAACTTGACTATTTGCTAGGCTTCAACATACGTTCAACTTATCAAAAGATTACTGGCTTTTCCTTGTACGTGGAGCTACTGCCCTATTTGACTGAGCCAATAAGAATGCCGCTATTTTAATATTTAAATCATGTTATTGGTCTGCAGACAGCTACGTTGTGTCAGTGTTTTCAAGGCTATGTTGACACAAAACATTTTCGCGATATACCATCATCTCTAATAATCACCTATCAAAGTCACAAATTTACAGTTGCGGTGTAGCCATAATAATAAATAATTAGAGATGATGGTATATCGCGAAAATGTTTTGTGTCAACATAGCCTTGAAAACACTGACACAACGTAGCTGTCTGCAGACCAATAACATACATTAAATATTAAAATAGCGGCATTCTTATTGGCTCAATCATATAGGGCAGTAGCTCCACGTACAAGGAAAAGCCAGTAATCTTTTGATAAGTTGAACGTATGTTGAAGCCTAGCAAATAGTCAAATTTTCCCGCGATAAACCATAATCTCTATAAATAAATAACTAACTTGCAGAAACAAGATAATTCATATTAATACTTAATGATGTGAGCTACTTCAAGAGACTTCTGTAAACCTAATGAGATACATTTGTGTATTTTTTTTAAATTGATGAAAATGGGTACATTTTAGCATAACTTTGACTTTTGACTACTACAGAAATTTTCAAAACTAACATTTGTCGAACATATCATAAAGTACATTGATACACTGACTTTCAGTTCCTGTAATTTTGAATTCATTAGTTAATGATTTTTTTTTTATTTTGGCTACACCGCAACCGCCATTTTGTGAATTTGAAGAGTGATTTTGCGAAAACTACGGGGCCTAATTTTGGGGGGGGGGGGAAATCACGTGTTATTTGATGTGCAAACGTTGGACAGTGATTGGTACAAATATAAAAATAGTGAAATGTTACGGGTCCAACGTCCTTAAGGGGACTGTTGAGAACTTTGGTACATACTTTCCAGTAATAAAATAATATGGTTATCGCCTAAAGTCCCATAGTTGCAGTGATATGACAACACTGTGCGCAAGTTTAGTGCATTGCGTTCAGAGACTATGCGACACTAGTAGCGCACGCCTCTGTAGTTCTTGCCGCTGATTCGCTCATAGGTCTGCAAAATGTAACACCTGTCCAGCTTCGCTCACTTTGCAAAAACTACAATTTTATGGTGTAACAGGAAGAACTAATAATCTAATATACTCGCATCTATCAAATAGACAACAACGAGTTTGCATTAGGGAAGACTCAAATATTGTTTACTCAAAACCAGGAAAGATAAGACATGGTGTTCCTCAAGGTTCCTCAATTCTTGGACCTCTGTTATTCCTGGTTTACATAAATGACCTGCCTGATTGCCTAAACAATAGTCCTATACCTACCTTATTTGTAGATGACACCATTATCATAATATCAGGCAAATCAGAGGAAGAACTTAACCAAGTAGCCAACACTACATTTACAGAATTAGATTCATGGTTTATAGAAAACAAACTAAACCTTAACACAGAAAAAAACAATTTCTTACGGTTTGCAAAAAAAAAAAATAGTAATCAGCCAACGATAAATGTTCATTGCAGTACTGCGTAAATAAATAAAGCCACAGACACAAAATTTTTGGGTTTATATGTTGATTGTCCACTGAATTGGAAAACACATGTTGAACATATCATTCCAGAACTAAGCTCTGCATGTTTCGCTCTGCGTAATGTGTAAGGTATACTAACCAAAGATTCGGTGTTAACTGTATAATTAGCATATTTCGGATCTATTATGACTTATGGCGTCATGTTTTGGGGTAACTCCTCAGACAGAAAGAATGTTTTTCCGTATGCAGAAGAGAGCTGTAAGAATAATACAGGGTGCGGCAGAGAGGACGGACGGTTTTAAATAAATCATAACATAGGTAATTTTACTCACAAACGAATTTATTGATGGAATCAGGTTCGCAAGGACATAGCATTTGAGACAGTCAAGTGTGGACGATCACATCAGGCATGTGGTGGCCGACATCGTTGATGCAGTGCTGGAGGCGTTCTTGGAAGTTCGCGTATAGACTCTCTCGAACATCGCCCTCTCAACTTGGGTGACTTCCACGCGAATAGCGTCCTTCAATTCGTCCAGTGTTCGGGGCTTGTTCTCGTATACTCTAGCCTCGAGGTGTCCCCATAAGAAAAAATCGCATATGGATAAATCTGGGGACCGAGGAGGCCAATGAACATCGCCAAACCTGGAAATAAGGCGACCAGGGAAGAGAGGGCGAATAACGTCCATTGATGCTCTGGCTGTGTGGGCGGTCGCCCCATCCTGCTGGAACCACACACGTCGGATTAGAACACGTCGCCGTCGTAATTCATGAGACAGGAAGTTGGTGACCATTTCGACGTAGCGCTATGAGTTCACGGTAACAGCACGACCATGACCGTCTTCGAAGAAGTAAGGACCAATGATGCAAGTTTGCGATACAGCGCACCAAACCGTTACTTTTGGGCTGTGCAGCGGTCGTTCGTGTAACTGTTGCGGATGTTCATTAGCCCAATACCGGCAATTCTGCTGGTTAACCATGCTGTTTGGGTGAAAGTGGGCTTCGTCACTCATGAACAGAATTAGGTTCTCATGTTGATCGATCAGTGCTTCCATCTCACGTGTGAAGTTCATTCGTTGTGCATAATCTCCGGGCTGTAACTGTTGCACAATGGCCAAATTGTAGGGGTGAAAGCGGAGATCAATACGCAAAATTCGCCTTACCGAACGATCACTGAGGCGAAGTGCAGCAGCATGTTTCCGGGCAGATCGAGTCGGACTGCGAAGAAAGGCTTGTCGAACGCGTTCAACATTTTCAGGAGTTCGAACTGTTCGCGGAGCTCCTCTTGGTCTTCTGTTGATCAGTCCACCACGCCTGCGTAGTGAATCAACCCAACGATGGATGGTGTTTCGAGAGGGGACAGCTCTATTCCGATGAATGTTGAAGTGGCGACGAAACTCACGCTGTACGACGGTGACTGACTCATTATTTCGGACGAAACAATCATAGGCGAAAACGCGGTGCTCCACCGTCCAAGGCTCCATGACTACTACTGGTAAAACAATGCTACGAACTCACGAGTCAAACGGCACCCTCCCCACCTCTCTCGTAGACGGAGGAGGAGGGTACTACCCATCTCAAAAACGTCCGTCCTCACTGCCGCACCCAGTACTTGCGAGAAAACAGACTGAATCCTGTAGACCCCTTTTTAAAAGTTCCAAAATGATGACCTTAGCTTGTGAATATATTTACTCATTGCTGACATTTATCTCCAAAAATCAGAAGTTGTTCCACACAAATGAACACTTTCATCAACATAACACTAGGAGTAAAAACCTTTTACACATGCCTCTTGTCAACTTGACCTTACAGCAAAAAGGTCTTTCATACACAGCTTGCAAGTTGTTCAACAAACTCCCTAGCCACCTGCAAGACGCATGTTTGTCTAACACAAAAATATTCAAAAAAACACCTTAAAAGACTTCTTAATCCCTAACGCTTTTTACTCATTCGATGTGTATGAGAGGATCTGTGACTGTATAGACACTTATTCAAGATATTTGTTGTGGGTTAAGATTCTGTTTCTTCTCTTGCTCTTTTCTTTTTTCGTTCGCATGTGGAAACTATGAACACTGACGTGAACTCACATATGATCACGAACCCGAACCGACAAAAATAATGTTGAATTTCGCTGTATTACTGTCTGCCTTTAAATGTAAATCTCATGTCATTTATTCAGTTGATTGTGGGTTATATTGTAAATATGACCTGTTCGATAGCTTTGTACAAAAATGCACACAGTAAAAAGATCCAAGGATGCAATAAACTGAGGCCGTGTCCCAATTTAAAGAGTACTCTCTGGAGAGCGCACTCTTTCACATTACAACAAGAGAGAGCTCTCTGCCACTCTCGCTCTCTCCAATTGGGACGATGCACTCTCGAGTTTGTAAACAAACGATGCAACGGTAAAAATTGCGTAAATTTTATTAAATACAAGTTATAAACACATCAAATATATTTGTAGGCAATTCAAATAATAATTTTAAACTTACCAGTGTATTGGGGCAGAAAATGTTTATACAACTTCTCGCTATAATTATCGGGGTCACTGTAACTAATTATTCATGTTTTAAATATTGAAATATTAGTAACATGCGATATACATTTCTTCAATAACCTCAAACTACAGCTGTAATCAAGAAGGCGTAGAGAGAACGAGAGTGTGCAGTGAGTGAACAGTTTTTCTCTCGCTGTACTCTCGCTCTTTCGCACTCTCGCCAACGAATTGAGACGACCAGAGAGCACTCTCTCTGACGTGTTTGCGAGAGAGAGTGAGAGAGAGCACACTCTGGGCGAACTGAGACACGGTCTAAACTAAACTAAACTAAACTAAACTCACTTCCCAATGTTGCCGTTCTACGATATTTGGTACATAAGTATCAGCAAGAGAAATATCGACCTAGTTGCTGTGTAGAGTTCTGTGCTGTGCTGTGCCTCCAGGCTGCAGCAGAACTGCTATCTTATCTACGACGTAGCAGCGTGAGGCTATTGTTGTGGCTGATAATCTTCCCCGCACATCCGGCCACCACTTCCGCCCGCCGCAGCACAGGCCTCCCCCTCACCGCTCTGCCCCAGCAGCACTTCACCCACGGGCTCGCCCCATTCATGCGGCCCCACCATTCACTGGCCCGGCCTTCCTGCGCGCCCACGCCATAAGGGCGGCCCACGCACATGTTCCCGCCGCCCCCGTCGCCTCTACCGCCTACACACACTGTCCTTTACCTGCCTCGCCTGCCTGCCTCTAGTCCTCACTCTCCCAGCCAAGCCATTTACACTCGCTGCCCAACTAGTTCGCAGCTGCTTTTCCCACTGGCCGCCAATTCGTTTATAACTGTCGTTCAAAAGGTAGAGGATTCAAGGAATGGAAAGAGTCGAGAGAGGCTGGGAGACGCCATTCCACGGCCTACGCTGCTGTAAATACTCGTATAAAGAGCGAGCCGATTTTAACTATACTCTCTCCGCTGTGAAGTCACGAATATGCGCCACGCGGCAATATACGTGAAGTCATATGCCTAGCCATCAATTCAGTAGCCCTCAGCTCAGTTACTCTTAAGTCAGCAGCTAAGTCAGGCCTGAAGTCAGTAGGCCTGAAGTCAGTAGACCTGAAGTCAGTAGGCCTGAAGTCAGTAGACCTGAATTCAGTAGGTCTGAAGTCAGTAGGCCTGAAGTCAGTACGCCTGAAGTCAGTAGCCCTCAACTCAGTAACTGTCAGGTCAGTAGGCGTGAAGTCAGTAACCCTCAAGTCAGTAGGCCTAAAGTCAGTAACCCTCATGTCTGTAACTCCCAGTAGTCCGATAGTTGCTTGGCCTGAAATCAGTAACCCTCAAGTCTGCAACATTTAAGTCAATAGCCTTCAAGTCAGTAGTTCAATAAGTTACTAGTGCAGTCAGTAACCCTCAAGTCAGTAGCCTTATGGTTGTAGTCCTAGATTAACTACTTAGCCCTGAAACAAATTTAAGAAAAATGATGAGTACTTAACTCACAGGGGTATGTTACAACGTTAAACGTAAAGGCAACCTTGTTAATTGTTAATTAATACCGGCTACATTTATTTTCTTGGACATAAATCCAGCCATGCACTCCCATTGCACAGTTCTTTCAAAGATCCTATCTTAAATAATACCATTTTGCTGTTAACTACAACTTTTCTATCTCTTGGCGTACCGCGCTTGTTAAAGAAACCAATCAAATTTGTTCTCGAATGCTGAAAGTGCCTCGGATAGTAAGGCACTTTAAATAGTGCTTGTAAAGAAAGTAAACAGTATTTGAAACGTCATGACTTAGAGCAAAGATTTTGTTGTGAAAAGATTTCTGCCTCACGTGCACATCGGCAGCTATGCTTCATGGTTATTGGCAGCGTGTCTTTGTTCGGACACGTCTCTCATTTGACTGCACCAATCAGAATAAGATTATTTTGAGTCTGTACGTCCGTAATTTGCCAAGGAGAGTAAGTGTAAAATCATCCAATCACAGACGATGTAGAAGAGATACAGATGTGCACGTGATGCATTGAAACCAAATGTTGCACAAATCTTCTCGCTGTAACATGCCAATCAGCACATGGATAACTGTGACACATCACGTCTGTGATTTGCGGGTTTAATCTCCACACGTTGTATGTATGTTAAGGGCGCGGCTACCGCAATTTTCATCACCATTATTTATATTTTTTATTTGTACCAGATTTTTTTCTTATTTTAGACAAAAAATATGACTAAATTTGGCTCTTATGAATTTTTTATATCTCTCATAGTTTTCGCGCAATGGCTTGTTAAAGTCATATTTTGCATGTTTCCGTTTTAAGGACTACACTAAACGCTCTATGTTTACAGGTCAATATTGATTGAAATTTTTCAATTCACGTTCACTTTAGGTTCACTCCATGTTGAATCCAGTCAAATTACAGTCCAGTCCGGAATTTTACTTTACATGTGCTAAATTTAATGTTGCGGCCCATCTTTATAGAAAGGGCATACTGCTGCACAATCATGGAGAATGCAAACATACTATAAGAAAGTGTTGAAGAACACAGTAAACATCATCCAACACTAAACAGATTTTCCTACAAAAACTATTCTTGTGTAGAGGGCATTCTTATCGTAAGTAGAAGGGCATGCCATGCACCGGTCTGCAGCGTTCGATCAAGTGTCTTATCGAAGGTCGACAGACACGGCTGTGTGAGTCATTGTGTGTATATCAAAGCATGTGCTTGTAATGCCTGGAAGAGGATTGTTGTGTACGTGGCAATAATGATAGCACCCCCAGAGAGTAACTGTACAATACACAGAGCTGTCACTCACTTGGGGAAGCTGGAGACAGGAATAGATTGCAATCCCCGAAACGTTGCATTTTTTTCGTTGAATGGAACTTGTGTTGTCTTGTCATTTGTTTGTTGTCCACTGTCCACTGTTATTTTTTGCCTAACCCTATCTCATTTTATGTATTGGGAATCTGGTTATCTTAATGTCTGTCTTTTGTAACTGGGTGTTGTCGAATTCGAACCGAATTCTACTGTATGTTTAGAATTTTTTATTTGTGCTGTTATATATATATATATATATATATATATATATATATATATATATATATATATATATATA
>PNEQ01076825.1:52085-90275 GCA_003012365.1 Medauroidea extradentata | reverse complement strand
TTACAAAGATGTTGTTTCTTGATGACTGATCTACCTATCTGGTGTACAAAGATGTTTTTCTATTATCTGCTATGAGTTATACATGTGAGCTAAGCCGCGCGCGCACTGCTAGTATAAACAAAATGTCATACACAGTTATAAGTGTTTAATACGATAATGTTCATAGAACCTTATGCTATGTATTTAAAATTTTTTAATTTCAGTTAGTTTTTCAAAACTGTAAAATGTGAATGTGCCAAGTTATTTGAAAACGACGTAGATGATTTTAAAATAATTTGTTTAGGCGGGCAGAATGTTGCGTGTACGTAAAAAGAGACATACTGTGTTGTCTCAGAATTAATATTTATTATGTGGTGTTATTTTAGAAATTGCATGCTCGACTTTAGCGTAAGAATATCTTTGCAAAACATTTTTATATAATCCTCAACATAGAATACAGAGGTTTTCAAGATGGCTGTTCAATAAATGTGTTTTATGTCTGTGTCTCAGATTTTATTCCTGGTCCTGCAGATTTTTTTGCTGGTTTTGAACACTGATTTGTGATGTGTGTTCTCTTCAAGCACAATTGGAGAAATTGGGAAACGATATAAGTGCCAGAAAATCACATTTTTAGGTTTTCCTCTGAAAAAATTATATGTCCTGTTGCTAATACCGAGTGCAATTAACACATTGTTCAGCTCAAACAAACGTCCGTAGGATCCACTTGTAACTCCATAACTGTTGCCATAGAGAATTATACAAATGCCATCTGAAGTAACATTACTAAATTGTTTCTGTAACAGTTCTTTTCAAACACATAATCGTGTAAATAAATGTAACACAGCATTCTAATTATAACATTATTTGTGAGTTTTTTTTTTTTTTTTTTTTTTTTCCCACTTTCCTGAGAAACTTTATAATCCTCCGCACAATGCCTCAACTACCAACTATATCGACTACAAGTGTTTGCCTGCGCAGTATATGGCATCGGGCATAGCCACCCCCTTCCCCTTGAAAACAAAAAAAAAAAATTGTCTCGTAAATTAAAGAAATCGAATTTCTACCAAATCACCAGTTTCACCAAAATTTGGACACAAAAATAAATTTTTTTACTACGCTGACGTCACCAAATTGTAACATCTGACTGGAAATTGTTCACTGCGGTATTGTGAATCCTATATATGTTGTTATAGTCTATTAAAGGCGCTTATGAGTTTGCACGAAGGAAAGGTACGTCAGGCCGGGTTCGAAATTTCAACTGATGGTCTCTCGGTCAACTGCTAAAACTAGTATTATATTTGAATATAAACATAATATGTGTAAAGAATGCATTCTGGACGCAGTATTTAACAAAATATTGATCATGTAGATAATATGTAGACTTTTTTTTGGATGCCCTTCATTTTAAAACCTTGAATAGCACTGCAGGGGTACTCCAATCTTTCTAATGTACCAGTGCCTGTGTAGTTAAATGCAAAGTAACTTACGTGCATATTTTGTTCATTTTTGTTGTAGCTTATATCCAAGTTAAATGCAGAAATACTAGGAAAAATAAAATTGTTTTCACTTTAATGTTTGATCTGTTGTTTCACTTTAAGGTTTGATGTGTTGTTTCACTTTAAAATTTTGCAGACATTTGTAAAATAATAATAACAGTAATGTGAAATCATATTATGAAACCCAGAATACACCAAATGTATAATAGTTTTAAGCAACCAACCACCCAACATCATTAGGCACGTTTCTACAAAACTAATTTATTCCGGAAATAACCATCAGGTTCATCAGTTGGCCTACATGTCAACATTGCTGTAATGCCACTGTTGAATGAATTGGATCAAAACTACGTACCGACTTGTTCCTACTACAATTGAGTCGAGCCCTCCAAACAAAATAAGTCGATTTGGGTGGGGGAAAAAATAGGGTAGGGGAACAGCTTTTCACGCAAGTGTCCAGGCATGTCCAGAGAATATATAAATGAGGAGTCGAAAGGCATCACACACATCTAGCCAAGAACTTATTGCTTGGTTACCGGTACATCGAGTATGAGTTAGTTGATGCTCTAAATTAATTATGTCAAATGTTATTCTCTCAAATATAAAATATGTACATATGCTGTCAAAACAGCAAGAACCTATGTTTGTATTTTACTCTTTTTTTCCCCCAAATAAAGGCACCTCAAAAGATTGTGATATACGCTTCATAGTGTCTATGTTTACAGCATTGTATTGAAAAATTAAGAAAAAAATTACCTATAATAAGAAACTATAAACTGCAAGGCCTAATATCAAAATATTTAACTTAACTACATTTTGATTTAACCTGCAGTCAATATATTGACTGAACTATTAAGGAATTCCATTTGCATTATCTATAAAAAAAAAACCTGACTTCCGACATTGTAATGTCTGAATGTTTCATGCAATGGGACAGAATGACCAACGGTATTATTTTGGACATACGCAATTGCAATATTGCAATGGCGCATGTCCAAAATCATACCGTTTGTCTTCCGACATTGTAATGGCGGGCCAGTATTAATATCTCTGCGAGCCGATTATGGTCAGCGAACCACCTATTGTGAAGGCTAGTTATGTCATGTATGAACTAACTAGTCCTGAGGTCATGAACAAGTGCATTATTAGTCATTTATCCCTTCTATTATGACATATATTTACTCACTTAAAAATAAGCTACTATCAGATACACTGTGCTACCACGGTATTAGAAGCAGTCAATACAAAAATAATGTCGCAAGAAATTGCTTCAACAAAAATTTACTGCTATAAGTTAAAAAAAATTATTTTATGCAACCATAGAACATGAAAACCATCATGGGGAATGAGTGGATACGTGTTTATTGCAAATGGCCTAATCATATGCATAACAAAATATTTGAAACTTGTGTATTAGTAGTACCATAGCGGTAATAATATATATTCAGCAGAGCTAAAGTTTTATTGGATTAAGGACTATTTAGGTTGAATTCTAGATTCGACAATCCTAATTTCAGTTGAGCAATTCTTCATGTAGACCATGGCAGCATATCTTCCATAGCCTCTGGGGCAACCTCCAGCCCAGATAGCATGTAAGCTTGCAGTTGACTTGATTTAGGCTTGCCATTACAAGCCCTATTTGGTAAGTATGATTCAAATTTGAATCAAGCCTATTTTTTACAGTTGTATCCTGCCATGTACGAGGCAAGCTTTCCTGGCAAGTTAGCTGTAGACTTGTCGTGTGGAGACTAGTTAGCTTGATTCAAGCTTATGGCTCAACATAAGTTTGCAGCGTTGCATTGGCAAACTTGTATCAAGCTGATTTTGCTATTAGGGAAGGGCCCACTGTCAAAAGAACATTCAGCCATGCTGTATTATGACATCTGAAAATGCTTAGTTGTTACTGAAGCTGACTCCACACATTTTTTTTCTTTTATCATAAACATGTAGGAATACGGTAACTGTTAAAAAGCAAACAGTTGCTACGAATATGTTTCTGTTTAAGAAGTTACATACACATAATTCAAAATGCTAAATATTCGGCTGTTCACCTTAGATTGAGGGAAACGAGCACAACCATACAATAGTTTACAGAACTGATGTCAAAATATTACACCCCTTGCTCATTTTCAGAATAATGTGATCGTAAGACCTTTTTAATGCATTGTGTCTGTGAGGGAATGGAAATTTTCTTGACAATCCTTTCCATAATTTTACAGTGCTTTAAATATATTTTTTAAAGCAACATAATTTTCATATTGAAGAATCCCTATATTTTTGTCACAAATACACCATAATTTGTACCTTGTAAGGTACAAATTATGGTATATTTGTGACAACATTCCATTAAAAAAATGTTTTTGAGTATTTTGCAGTAATGTTAAAGTATGTAGCATGGCCTTAAGCTTTTCACTATGCAGAGCTCAGAGTTCAACTACTACTTAACAGATGTCACTTATCAAAGTGATCACTATTCTGCAGCTACGTATACAGTTGAACTAAAGTTGTGTACATGTGTACGCTCTTATGATTTAGATTTATGAGTGTGATTTACATAAGTTAAAATTCTAAAATGAACAAGCAAAATCTAACAAAAAAAAATTTTTTATGCAAGGCAAAACAAGTTCATAGTTAAATGCTTAGTATGTTCATTGGGAACTTAATACCTCTGATTGTATCTGAGAATTTAAAAGCAAAAGTCTCGTCCCTGGTCACAGTATCCCTACTTTTAATATTGTGGCATGTTTAACTACTTGTATCAATGCTATACGCACAGTTATCAACTACCACGTCAATTAAGACTATCACAATTGACAAAAAAATAAGAATAGAAAAAATTGCACATCTCTTGACCTTTGTGTTACAAAAAAAAACCAACACTCAGCCTTGAACTTTCCAGTGTTTGTAATTTTATTTTTAACTCCCACTACTTGTGACCTTGATGAAAATACCAACAGAAAGTGTACTAGCTACAACTCCTTGCAATAGGTGGTTAGTATTTTGGAGACCATCCTGCCTAGAAACAATAATTAAAACATATCTTTAGTGCGCCCTAAGATGGTAACTTTTGTGTAAGGTAGAATCTATACACTTAGGCTTTGATTATATTAAAGAGTGATACGAAACTATAAATTATCTGAAATAAGAAAGATAACCAAGGTTTCAAAAGAGTTCACTGCATCCCGAACCACCTTTAGGTACGAAAGGATACAAATAAAAAACCAGTTTCAACATATGAGTTTGTTATTACAATTTTCATTTGAATATTTACAAGACAATATACAAAGCTGCATTTTATATTAACTATACACATTAAACAAAATGTAGCAGTTCCTGTAGCATTGGAAAATGTGCTACCTATACAAAATGATACATTATTTAACATTCGCTATATAATGAAAACGGTTACACAATTACTTTATACGAACATAAGTCCAAGACTAGATAATACTGGAAAACTGCATCACTTCACTTTCTCTGTAGTTAACAAGTGAAGATGAATTACTTTCATAGATATACACATATATTACAATTTTATGATAAAAGAAAAACAAAATAAATAAAATTTCTTTCACTGCAACAATCGCAATACATAAAAACTTTTTATAAGTTAGAATCTTGTACATTTATGCCTGAAAATACTTTGAAATGTTATATTTTTCTTTTATTCAATAAATACATATATATAAAACACTGAAAGGGTAGTTGTCTGCATACACAGCAAGAAACATAATACTTTTTTAAATTATAAACAAACTGATAATTTGAGATGTTTTCTCATCATAACACATATACTTCTTTTTTCAGATTAATCTTTGGCTCAAAGGCAACCTTTCTTTCCAAAAATAAAGCCGACTTGCTTCCAATCCACAAATTAAAAAAGTTGAGACTTGGAAGAAAAATTCTGGTATACTTAATAACTTCCTAAACAGCCAAATGAAAATCCAGCCTTAGATAAGTTTATTTCTTTCATATTGAAATTCATACTGAAATCACAACTGTCACATTTTCACACCCAACTTGTGAACATTATAGTGAATCACTAAACATGAAAGTGATCCTGGTGGCAAATGTGGAGCAATATTTTGTTCTGAACAATGTTGACAACTAAATTCACCATTTTTAAAGCCACAACTCAATCTGCAAGCGTTTGACAAAAGACTAAGAAATACTCATCAAATATTTAATTACAGAATAATGTGTGGTCAATGTTTTCAAAAGTTGGCAAGGTAATGTGCTGTTGTCTAGGGAAAAATAAAAAAAGCAATGTAGAACAGTTACAACAGGAACACGCCAAACTGTACACCATCAAACAGATACTTTAATACACACAGCACTTAGTTCACACTATGAATTTCGTAGTGTAATCTCAGGTTTTGTTATACGTCAGAGTTGGTAGGTGTAACCTCATAGAATTTCTAAGGTGGTCTATTTCTTACATACAAACTAAGTTAATCTGTGTACAGACAATGTATATCAGTGTTATTAATATCTGTAATAAGTTGCTAGTGTTCAGAAATAGTGATAAACAAACATAAGTAAATGCACATTCTTAATATGCAAGAAAATTAATTTCTTAATGTAAAACAACGTTGGTCATGTTTGCTGATGACAAGACATAGGGCCTATACTCATAACTGATGACTTTAAATAGCTAAATTAAGTGCGTTGTGTATTAATAATGTGTAAGGTTAAACATGACAGTTACGAATACACATTTTAAATGTGACGTACCATTCTTCCAGGCTGTCACTGACACAGCATACGAGAACACAACACATAAAATGCTCTCCTTTCGAATGGATCAGGACAGAACAAATTCTGAGTGATTAGCAGGTACACATTTTTATGAACATGTATATTTATGACAACCTGTAACACTCATTAAAATCAATTTTACAGTAACATACCTGCATTGTAAAACCAAAACTTTTAACTACTCCGTGACACTGAAATTGAGAGATCGAAATCCCGTGACAATTACACAGAAATTTCACCAGCACAATAAGATATTTAAAACTTTAGTACAAATTACAAAATTTTGACAAGTCCATATTAGGCCTATATTAATTACTACAATCAAACACCTGCCTCTCTTGTAACAGCCAACATTTGAATGAAACAGCTCACATTAACTGAATGCACAAAACTGATTACACAATTTTACTATTACAGTATAAATAATTTTTCTTTTTATCCACTCAACACTGTGTTTCACATGATGTGAACAAATATACCAGTGAGGAAAGACAATTATGAAATTTATCACCTTACATAAAATTATAACTGTATAAAATGTTATTTCCCGTAACTATTATGATCCTTTATTTGGCACAGATGCTTGTGTACAGCCACCTGATTACTTAATGGTAATAATTATTATTTCAGACTATTTAATTCCCAAAACTGTGAATGTGATTCACCAGAAAATGCCACCATTTATTAAAAAATGCAACACTCGTTTCAAGTCACAAATGATGAGGAAATAAAAATAAAGAATAAGCATATTTCTTTGAACACTTTTTTCGTTAACATATATCTATGAAAATAAATTAATGTTTCTTTTATGGAACTTTGATAGAACGTAGCCTATTCCAATGTACAAAATTAATAAATACGAACAGTATATGTACAAAACTAAGCACTGTCACCGTGTTCTGTATACAGGTACCTGAGAGCAGTCGTTTTGGACCTCTGTCGCTGCACACTGCCACTTGCAAGACACAATCCAATCACCGAGGAACCATCCATCAACACACAACACTGTCTCTTCCTCTGAAGAAATGTCATGCCCCAAGACTTGAACGTGGGACAGTCTACAGTCTTGTATATTCGGTATAACGGACAACACCACCCACTTTCGACAACATTGCAGAAACGGCACATAAAAAAAAACATGTAACTGCTTAAATAAAAGTTTGAGCAAATAAAGAAAAGGAAAAAAAATTTCACCGGAAGATGCACGAACGGAGCGTTTTGTGGTGCCATTTCTAGTCGCAACACTCGCTGCTGCGGATTGTAGAACCAATCACTAGGCAGCGTTGAAGAAGCGTGTATATTGTCGCAGGAGTTTTACGAGACGTCGAGACGCCGGGAGGAACGCACCGGCAGGCGAGTGGTGAAGAGAGTCTGTGGGGCAGAAGGCGAGAGACGCACGTGGCAGGGACAGAGGCACGCGCCAGGGGGAGGCTGGCGCTAGAAGTCTGGACCACAGTCCAGCAGCCGCTTCTCCGGGGTGAGGTCGGCGGAGGAAGAGGAGCCCAGCGTGGGCGCTCGAGGCTCGCATCGACAACCCTGGCTGCTGTAGGTCGCGTAGCAGCGCTCGCAGACGTGCAGGCAACCCCTCAGCGGCCAGTAGCACCAGAGGCAGGGCAGCACCGCCGACAACGCCGCCAGACAGCCCCAGCGAGACCAGCGGCGGTGAGGCGCGCACGAACACGGGCTGTCCGCGCACGACGTGCTGTCGCCGTCACGCTCCAGCTCGTAGTCCTTGGAGCAGTGGTAGAAGAGCGCCTTGACGCAGCACAGGCACGACGCGTGGTCGACGGCCGCCTCTGCCGAGCAGAAACACGCGTTGTTGCACAGCCAGCGGGACGGCAGCGGCCTCGGCTGACGACAAGACTCGCACCTGCATCGACCACACTCGGGGCAGATGATGGAACCCGAGTAGCAGGCCCCCGCCGCCGCCCCCGTCTGCCCCCTACCTCCTCCACTAGCCGCCGCCGCGGCCGCGCGTTCCTTCTTGAAGGTCGCCGTCGCGCCCGGCTGCTTCCTCACGACGCCGACGCCGCCTCCCCGGCGCGAGCCCCCGTCCTTGCCGATGGGCAGGTGCAGCGCCTGGTGGTGCGACTCGGGCGCCGCCGTCGACGCCGCCTCCGACGACCGGAACGGCGTCTCCACATACTCGTTGACGGTCCTGTCGCCGTCCGGTCGCGGCGAGGTGAGCGTCACCACCTCGGGGTCGGAGCGGGGTCTCGTGGGGGGCGGCGCGGCGGCGGGGGTGGACGCGGCGGTCGTGACCGGCCTGTGCACCCGGGGGAGTGGCGTTGCCGTCTGCTGGCTGACACTGCCATGGTGTGCCATGTGCCCTCGTCGAGTGACGTCAGCAAACACACGCGCTAGAGCTACCAAGAGCTCCTTCCGGTGCTGTTCACCTGGGGGAGCATCTCACACGACTGCGGCACACGCCATCTGCAACAACAACGCCACGACTTCCGTCAGTCAAACCCGCCACACGACACAGTCTATAATAAACAGACATTTCTTATATACGACGTTCGAAATGAACATGCAATAATAAATAAAGAATGGTTACAATAACTGACTGGAGGATACACAAAAGCTCTAAGAAGCACAGTGATAGAAACAAAACAGTGGTAAATTTACAACTCTATAGACTTGTTTGCTGTTGAAAAAAAAACATAATCACATTCACTACAAGAAACACCAAAACACGAATGTTACAGCCACTTTCCGTCTCTCGATCCAACCTCTCTCAGGTATAAGGTATGAAGATTGGTCTCAGTAAAGCAATATCAAGAGTCTGCCAAGTTTTTCACAAAATGTAAGCCGATACAGCAGCACTCTTAAAAACTATAGTTTCGGGAGTATATTTTATAACTACACGTGTGGTAAAGTTCGTTATCTGTCACTGTATTTACAGAACAGCGATACATAAAGTCTCTCGTGACTGTCTTTACATTGTATTCTGCAACAACTCTCTTTGTCAGGATTTCAATATGCTTGGTAACACTGCAGGATGTGCTGTGAAAAACTTTCATACATTATGTTCTCAATGTTCACAATGTTTTTAATTATTAATGAAGCTTCACATCTCATCGACAGCGAGGTCATAAGAGACGAAGACAGTAAATGAGACACGAATCATCCCAGCATTCACCTGGCGCGATCTCGGGAAACCGAAATTCGAACGGGCGGAGCCGGGACTCGAACCCGCTGTACACCGCCGCGGCACGAATGTGTGATAAGTTCGCACGTTGGTCTGACCTGTGTTTGATGCGAGGACACGTGGCTCTAAGGTCCTCGTAACTGGGATAGGAAAAACGAGTCCTTAACTGAACATTGTGGAAGTTCGCCTTCGTCGGACAACTAATGCAACAGGGGAAAAAAGTACAATGAAATAATACATCTATTTTAACGAATGTCACTAACAAAATAGTTATATTTAATACTAGCGACCCGGGTAGCACTAAATACCAATAGCCAAGAATTTAAGTTTCGATCCTATTATATTTATTAATTATTAATTAATTAGGAGGGAAAATATGACAAAATTACTAAAAGAAAAAAATCCTGTTGTCTACCAAACTTCACAAGATCACACGCTGGGCTAATCTGAAGATTTGCCTGAAAATTTAATCAAAATCGCTCCACCTGTTTTGGAGTCCATAGGAAACATACATACACACATAGATATGTGTGTGTTGAAAAGTCAAATGTACTAGCGAAAATTATATTATGAACACGGCATTTCTGAACGTGTTTCTCATTCATGACACGTGCGTAAATACGAAGAGTAGGTACAGTACTCATCGTATTCAGGCCAAACTATTTATTTTGGTCGCACCGTAAACAGGGGTGACTTACAGACATTCCAAAAATAAATATTTTATGCACATATGGCAACTCTGAGTAGAGGAATTTATTTGCGATGAATTAAAAATAATATATGGCAACATTAAATATACTGGATATTTACTCACAGTTGACACACATGGAAAATAATAATTGTGTCGAAGTTTTCGGAAGTCACCTCTGCAGTTAAGTAACGAAAAATGTTTCTATAGTGTATATAAGAAGTCCTACGTAAAGGCATTTTTTTTCGTTAGATTAGTTTAAAGAAGTCCTACGTAAAGGCATTTATTTTTCGTTAGATTAGTTTACCTTAACGTTAGGTTAACCTAACGAACGTTTTTACGCATGACTGCTTCTATTCACTGCACAACGATTTTCCGTCGATAAACTATGCCTCTAAAAATCAATTTTTGGCCGGTATGCGATGTTCACATTTACAAATGTATATTATAACTTTGGTATTAGCCTAGGCATGTTGAAATCAGACCAAGTTCACTCCAGTTCGGAATTTTACCATAAAAGCACTGACTTTTCGCGAACTCCGCTGTTTGCTTGTTAATGTCAGGTGCATGTTCTAATTGCGTTTTTACGGCTTGTGCGCGCCTCGTGAAAGCGTTCTTTTTTTGTGTAGTATTGCGGGCTTGTGATGACTGTGTAGTAATATTTTCGTTTGAGTTACAACACGTGTGCAATTTGTTAGCTACAAGCACTCACAAATGTTTTTAATATTTTTTCCTTGAAAGATATATACAAATAAGCCTCGCATTTAATTGTTCTGAGGAAAGTTAAGATAAGTTATTTTGTCATTTCCGTTGGGTTTAGGAAGGTGAGTTGTCCCTTAAAACACAATCGTATAACCAGCGTCTGTTACGCAGGCTGCAACGAAATAAATATTATTTCAGGTATTTGTTACATATCACTCAAAAATTGGTGTACTGTATTACAGATTGTAAGCATTGCCACTTATATGAAATAAAATTATAACTGTTGCAACAGGATTTCAAACACGCAAAAACTTGATTTAATGGCACGGGAAAATGCATTACCATATATGTATTGTGTACATCACGGTCGTAGAAGTGCGTTCGTGACGTCACATTTATAGATTTGTAAATGAGATACGGTACTAACAAATTACAGTGTGATCATGAAATATAAGCGGTTGTTTAAACCAATGTCTCAGATTCCATATCAGGGTTGCTACAGAATGTCTAGATCAAATTTCCCTGACTTTTCAAGGTTTTCCAGACAAAAATCACGAATTTCCATTCATTTTCGTGGAATTAAAATGTTTAAATAATTTAAATCTACATTACTGTTTTAAAAAACTTTTTTGTACATGTAGGCCTACTACAGACAGTTACTTGTGTTCGACACACTCAGTTACCACAATCCAGGGAACTGTAATAAATTATAATTAACTGGAACTATTTTTAAAGTGCATTGCTAAGATAACACTTTCATACAGTTGTGCAGTTGTCCAAAAGTCAATCGTTAAGCCTGCAGCCATGAAGATGCAACTGCAGCCCACAAGTCAAGCCAGTCAACTAGACAATAACCGCAAAAGCCTGCAAACTCCTATCGCTAAGCCTTAAATTTGTTCAACAATATTGAATTTCCAGTCACCAGAAGCAATTTCCCTGACTATTCCCTGTTTTCCAGACCTGTAGCAACCCTGCACATGGCTTTGTTTACTTGATTGTACGCCCCGAGAGCTGGTACAATAGCAATTGAAGGGTTCAGTACTACAAGGGTACTAACTACAATTTAATTACTTTTGAGGAGAGCTAAATTAAAGTTTGTAGAGGCTATAATTTGTGACCACTTATGGGTTAATGAAAAAGCATTTTATGGGTAGGCTATATAAGTTTGTTAACCGTAAAACAGGATGGTGGATCATATGTGCAAAACTACATACGAAGACGTCTTTAGCTCATTTTCCGTGAAATGACAGATAGTACCCACATAATCCTGAACCCTTCAATTGTTTAAAAGCCCCACTATGTCGCTTCTAATAGAGATAGTTATCTGACGTTGAGCCTCGAATAGTCATGCTTTATGACTTTTAAAATAAGCAAATACACAAACTAATTACAGCATCTCAAGCACTAGAAGTGGTTATATAAACTAATGTATCTAATCCACGTGGTATTGTTTATATTCGTGTACGCCCCGAGAGCTGGTACGTTAACAACAATGAAGAAGCTTCCCATGTCGCCTCTGTACTATTTATTTATTCTGTGCGGACACGTCAGTAGCAGCCGATGTCCTTGTTTACTGTGTGACTATGTTTTCTCGTCCTCAGCCAGAAGTTACGTGGTCTTGTGCACGTTCCCAGTTGTCACGATCAACAGAACTGCCGTCAGAGATCACCCACTTAGCATCACGTTTAGCCACCTCACAATTCACTGAACGGATTTCTCTCTCTCAGAAATAAAACATTTGCCTCTATCTTAGGGTGGCCACTCATTGCAACAACGAAAATTCCCTGATTTCCCCGATAGAAAACCAAAAATTTCCCTGATTTTTGCCAAGCATGAAAACAAAATTTCGACATTTTATTCAGGACATTTCCCAATAAAGATAAATATTTCACGTCCTTCCTGACACTACAGTCAGTGAACTTGACAAAACATTCAGCAGAAATAACTACAAACTTGACAATGGAATATAGTTACACTTACAAAACGGTAATTAAAAAAAAATGTTATGACGTTCTTAAAACTCCATTACGTTCATCCCTATGGTTTTTGTGGAAGCTCAAAAAGAACGAGGCACGAAAATTTCCTGAAATGTCTCAGATGGACCAAAAATTCCCTGACATTTCCAGGTGATCACAATTTCCCTGATAATTCCAGGTTTTCCAGGTGGGTGGCCACCCTGTAATCTTTATCTTCGCCCCATCGCGTGAGCTTCCGGCTATTGCGAAACTACAGTACCTACACTACTGCCAACTTTGATACAGTGACAAGGTTACAGAAATCTTACATACAAATTTTTTTGAAGGAATCGCATGTTATAATTCAATTTTCCACAAATACGGCAATCATTATCTGAGACTCATACACTGTTAAAACATAGCATTGAATACGACGTATTTCCGTAAGTCTTTGTAGGAACTGCAAGTTTTTATTTCAGGAACAGAATAATTAAATTCGTCTGTGTAAATACATACGATTAATTTGGTTGCGTAAAACAAGGTGACCAGGGAATCATGCCGAATATTGCCACTGACAGGCGGGTTTTCTCGAGGACCTCCCGTTTCCCCCGCTCTCTCATTCCGGCGCTGCTCTATACTTACATCATGCCACACATCACCCGCGCCAAAGATCTGCTGAGCGCTGACCAAAATCTCTTAACGTTTAAATTTTGCCTGCAATTGTGTCCATGTGATGAACTGCGTGAAATTGAAGTTACAGCGATTGTATATTTTGCTACGCATGTATTTCTCCATTACAAAGCCTGACAAGTTCATTGCATTGCTACATTTGTCCAGCAAAGCTTTACAAAAACGTTCATTTGAGTTCTTTTAAATTAAAACCTAGAAGTACGGTAGTACCACGAGTATATATTATCATTATACTTTATAAAATTCAGTAACATTCTCTTACTGTTAAGGAGGGGGATTGTTAGAAAATTTTATTGTATTTTCAGCTTTTCAGCCATAACATGTATTCAAATTGTACTATCAAAATTTATATTTGATAGAGCATAGGATATATTCTTGGCAAACTCTTTGGAATTTTTCATTAATTTGTCATGCAGAATCATTGTAAGAGAATGCTTGAAAGTTAACCTATAATTCTCTTGCGATGATTCTGCATGACAAATTAATGAACTATTCTATTATTATTTACGTCAAACAGCTTACCAAGAATGTATCCCATAAATGTGGAAGCGATAAAGACGACACATTACACGCATAACGCCTCACCGTAGCCTCTATTAGACACTCAAGTGGTGACAATATTTTAATGACGTATTACTAAACGCAAATGTTTATTGTACACGCCTATGAATTTCAAAAGACTCTGCGCCAAGTTTAATATACCTTGGTATTTCGACCAGCTGTGACTCAGCTTAAGGATGTTCACGTGGCAATAATTCAAAATTTTATATTTGCTTGGCATAGTGTTAGTTTTATAGACTTGTGACTACATTTTCCACTTGTATAAATTTTTTAGCTCTCATAGCGGCACGTCAAAGTCAGAATTCGCAAGTTACAGGAACATAGGTTTAACAAAAACCAAGCGTCTTACTCGAATGAAATAATTTACACTGAAATTATATATAATAGGCACTATGCTAAAAGATTTAAAAACACACAACAAAGACATTTTGTCTTTTTTAAAAATTGCCACAAATGAGGTAAATTTTCGTCATTTTCGGATTTTTTTAAAAAGTACAAAGGAGTTCCATTCTGTGTTTTTAAATCTTTTAGCATAGTGCCCATTATATCTCATTTCAGTGTAAATTATTTCATTTGAGTACGACACTTGGTTTTTGTTAAACCTATGTTCCTGTAATTTGCAAATTCTGACTTTTGACGTGCCGCTATTGGAAAACTATGAGAGTTGAAAAATTTCTACAAGTGGAAAATGTAGTCACAAGAAATGTCTATCAAACTAACATGCCACGCAAATATAACATTTTGAATTTTTGCCACGTGAACACCCTTAAAGACGGGAATATACCTGAATCCCCGAAACGTCGCATTTTCGCTGGTTTTAACTTGTGTTGTCCCTTGTCCACAGTTCACTGTATTTGTCTACTTCCGCCTTTTTTCATTTCGGAAATCTGGTTCTACTTGTGTCTGGGGTGTTATGTCGATATTAGAATGAATTCTACCCTTAGAATTCTTTGTCTACTTGAATAAAAAAACTGACATAATTCTTCTGGGATTGCTTTTTTCTCTGCTTTTTGTGTGTGTCTTGGCTGTCTTTTTTTCGTACTTTGTCATTCAACACAGGTTTGATCAGCAAAACACGAGCAACGGCGTATATGTCCACAAACCAATAAATTCTAATTGTAAACTCCCATTGCAACACATATTTAAAAACCTCACTATAAAAGGTCAATATCGAGAATCACTACTCATCGTTAGAGACCCGAAAATGTAGTGGGTTCAACGACCAGCAGGCTGGACTGCACAGTACTGTATACACTATGTCCTCAGATACTTGTATATTGTCTGCTGCTACAGTGAGTGGACAGTTGTACATATGACAAGGTAGCGCGGCAGTTAATGTTGCCATGTAGGTCTGCTGTTGGGTCACAGTCCTCAAGGAAAGGTTTCAGAAACAGCGACACATACATAGGGACCCTTGTTTTTCGCGAAAAGAATTCTTCCTCACTTTGTTTCCATGCCTTACGTGCACATCTGCAGTTCTGCTTCGTGGTCAGCGATTGATTGGATATTTTAACCGTCACGAGCCTTGGGATTCTACCGGCAAATCACAGACGTGTGGTGTTAGAGGAAAGTTTTTGTAATTGGCTCTTCACATAGACACGCTGCCAATAACCATGAAGCAAAACTGCAGATGTGCATGTAAGGCACTGAAACAAAGTGGGGAAAAATTCTTTTAGCGAAAAACACGGTCCCTAACCATTCACGAAAATAATAAATGTGTAAATGAGTTCTAAATCTTACGTCTTCTCAAATGAATTCGCGAAATTTTCGGACCTAGAATCATCGCGCACGTACCAAACTATTGATTCTGTCAGTGGCGGCTCGTGGGTTGTTGCCAGGTGGGGCTGCAGTTGCCAAGAGCTGTACAGGGTTGTCTATTTCATGGTCGTTGGTCTACGTACGCGTTTATCAAGAGTGTACAGTTCCGACTATCTGCAGCCCCACCTGGCAACAACCCACGAGCCGCCACTGGATTTTAGACGTACATAGCTTATTAATGAAAATGAAAAATGTTTCTATAATCGTTAGAAGTGGTCGTACGTAAAGGAAATTGTAGTTCACCAACTTCGAAAATTTCGTTTTTTTAGTAATACCCTAAAAAAATACCGTAACATGTATAATTTGAGTCATTGTTGACCGCTAGAAAATATGCTTTAATGACCAGTTGTGAACTTGAAACTGGTATATACATGTACAACGTTCTCTGAATGTTATGCCTAAGCAGATATCACGCATGTGCGTAGAGCAGTTTTCGAGTAATCTGGTAACGGCCGAAGTTTTGCACGCCACTCAGCAACATGAGCAGACGACCACCTTAACGGAACGTGTCGTACAGACGGCGTTGGCCTGGCACGTGGCAAGAGAAAGATCGATGTTTGCAGGGCGGGTAATAGTAGGTGGCAGGCAGGCCGGCCGGCTCGCCCACGACATGGCGAGAGCTCGCTCCAAGGCTGCGTGGGCAGACCCCCAGCCTTCCCACACACACACACACACACAGCCAGCCTGAGCCACGCAGCTGTGCGCGTCCTCCCGCCCGCCGCGACACCGCTGCCAACCATGCAACTATACACATCACCGCTACCAACCATACACTCTTGCCATTACCATTACACTATTACAACTTCCGTATAACAGTTGACACTACTGAGGCACGAGTATTTCGCGTATTGATGTGGTAGCAGTCCAGTGGCGGTTACAGGAGGGGGGGAAGGATTGGGCAACCCCCCCCCCAAGAGACCAACCTTGTATTAGAAATGTTATACTTTTTATATAAACTATTGAAAATACAGTAGGTGTTACTAACTTTGCAATCTATTATAAGAAACTGACAGAAAACTCTTTGAAAATGTTCCAATTTGTGTATGTTGTGTGTTGAACATTAACGTTCAACCATTTTCCAACTTAAAATAAACATTTTTCTAGGGAGGGGTGGGGGGTGGACCCCCCACTATAAATTGGCCAACCGGTGCTTGGAAAAATATATCCCCCCCCCCCAATCAGTCCATTCTGGATCCGCCACCTGCAGCAGCCTAGCCTAGACTTCTCAGTCCTATACACACACTAGCCAAAGTCGAATATCCATTGGCTCATAACTGTACAAGTGGATAGCCCCACGAGTTATTTTATTATTTACTATTGGCTTGCAATCTCCGAAGGTGTGCCAAAACATGTGTCGTCTAATCACAGAAGTTATAGTGATATACAGGTTATTAGCGTTCAATCTGACCTACAATCAATACGCGATATACTCTAGTTAACACTACTGAGGGCACGTTTTATGTAGGGTACTGTACAGAGGCAATGTGAGGGGAGAGCAAACGTAATAAATGCTGTTATAATGTTCATCTTCAACGATGTACATGTCACTATCTTGGATAACAAAAGTTTTACTTCCATAAAGTCACTTTGTTGAAATTATTGTGTAATATCATACAAATTAAGAAAATGTACAATTTCTGTCTGTAGACAGGAAGGTTGTTCAAGATATACTCCTGCTTCAAGGGTTAAGAGGGCGTGGTACATAATTCAACGCTAAAAACATTAATCTACAACTGTAGGTTTATTGCAGCCAATTTGCGAAAGTTAAACAATAGCAATCCTAGACAATAGTTTTACCCAACGTTTTAAACAAAATAGTTTCCAGTGTTACGAACTTCTGAGGCACAATCTCTGACGCCGGAACCGGGTGCATTTAACTGCGGCGCAAGAGATCACGCGTAACGAATTAGTAATTATGGATAAATGTTTACTCATAAAGTTGGCAAATACCATTATCTAGGATTGTCATTGTGTATTTTATCCACATTGACTTCGAGAAAAGCGTATAAATCAATTGATGTTTTCAGCGATTATTTATCTCCCACGCACTCTTAAGAGAGGGGGCAATCTATATTCCCCGCTCCTTCGTTGTGGTACTCCAGGTATGGTAGATAGCTGATTCTCTAAGTAATGTTAATTCTACTATAGAAAGTTCACTGTTAAAAGTTTGTCACTGACGAAATTTCAACCGCTTGAGCGCTGGTATCGTAATGGGTACAAACTGACCAATCACAGAGCTTTCCTGAATTTTAAGTTACATTAAGTTGATAATTTAAAACGTGAAATTGGTTTCTCTCCACTTTAACACCGCGTTAAATCACTTCTGTCATTTCCACGCCTATTTATATTTAATGTTACTACTGTTTCATATTCTTTCTGGTCCCTTTGCAATAGCAGCGAAACTAGCGACAAAATATTTCCCTCCGCCAAACTCTCCCATAAGAAAACACATTTTCTTTGTAACATATAGTAGAATTAACCTATGATCAACATTTTTATTTCTAAAATGAACCTGATACGTCCATTCCTCCGCACATGGGCGTTCCTCTCGGGAGGGAGGAAGAGGGGACATCCTCCCCCCAAAAAGCAACAAATTATCCAATAACAATATTAAGTTCCTACCTGCGGTATAATCAAAGTTTACAATTGAAAACTAATTAAATAGCCCTCAATTCGCACCTTGAAATAGAAATTTTTCCAGGGGAGGAACCAGGACTACCAGTCTGGGAAAATTCCAAACGGATTCGAAAAATACAATAGAAATATGCGCTGGACTTTGAATAAACTTCACAAATATAAATTATATTGTCACCGCGTAGAGTGATATATTTAAATGAATAATAGTAAAGATCTGCGCGCCAGTTGCGTGGTTTGTACGTAGAGGCTATACTGCATTACATACGCTAGCTTGCGGCACCCTTACGCCCGTTCTACAGTGAAACGGAAACGTAAGAAAGCTGACGCGTAACGTGCAAACAAAACGAACACACGGAGTGAAACATACAGGATGTTCCAAAAAAATGGTAACTGAAACTAACATATCTACCAATAGTCAATAAGTATGAACATAATTCCGGGTTTTGTTGCAGAGTTACCTGAGAGATTTTGGACATACCTCAGTACAGCATCCAAGATAGGGCATGGTGTGCTATTGTCTATACACCCTGTGATACGTATAGTATAGGCTATGGACGTGGTCAGCAATCAAGTTACAATTTTTTTTAAACATCCTGTATCTTGTATAAGCTCTTCACGATAAAGTGAGCACTGCATAACGTTCCCTTTCGGCAGTTTTTCAGCCATGCTCACTATTTGAGGAGAAAAAAAAATTCCATGTAACTGAAAACCAGTGTAAACTTATCAACGCACTCGAAAGTTAAAACATCTATTGACCCAATAAAACATGTTCTTAATTAATCACAAGTTCACTTGAGTGCACCGTTTATAGTGAACATCCTATACTCTACAATGCATGAAAACGTATTCGTAAACGTACGGATTTGCAACCTATGAAACTAAGTTTTTCTTATGTAAATTTCCGACATAAGAGAAAAAATAATTTTACAGTTATACATAGTTTGGTGTGGTATAAATTGTATAACAAGGTCATGCACGTGTTTCCTACTGAAATAGAAAATGTTAACGGCCACATCATTTTTCAAAAGGTACTTCGCGGAAAGTGTTCCGTAATATTTTATAGTCACAAATAATAAATGTAAAATAACTTACAGTGTACGAAGGCGAATTTGATTATTAACCGTGAAAACTCAACATGTGAAAACGTTGTAAACAAAAATGGTGACGAAGAAAGACGGAATGCTCGATTGCTATTGGCTACACGCAAGATCGGGCACGTAAGAGTACGGAGATAAGCTCTCTTACGTTTCCGGGCGCGTATCTGTCCTGCTAGATAGATAAGGACCATAAAATTTGCTAACTCTTAATATACTAATCTCAAGGATAAACCTTCCAAAACAGTTTACATAAAAAATAAGGGATTGAAACAAAAAAAAATCCATAAAACTGTAAAACTTAAACTTTTATAACTTTTAGTGTGATAATACCCAGGTCTCTATAATAACAGCATTAAAAATATTCGCGTTTTGGTTTGAAAATAACTGTAACCTCTCGCGTGAAGATTTATGGATGCATGGATATCATATTAGGTCATTATTACTGGTCCAGAGTATTTTGTTTTTGGGGCACTTAGGTTGGTATTCATAGTCAGTTTGCGAGGCGCATATGTTCTGGCATGCAAACAGGATTCATGAACGCAATTAGCGAGTCGCTTGCCCGGTGAACACGGTTGCGCGCGCTGGCCAAGTTACGAGAGGATGGCCCCAACCTATCCTCTTCGCAAACATACTGTATCCACTTCAAGGTTGCAGCAGAAATAAACACTGTCGCAGGTGAGCTCTCGATCATTGGTTGGCTGGTTAGTTAACACTGTCGTTGCGACAGGAAACAGGTCCTACGCTAAATTGCTGTTCTTTAGTTCAGGATAGGCGATTACATCGTTCAGTTGCGTTTTTTATATAATCTGTCATATAATATCAGTCTGTGTGCATGAAATACTATATGTGCTTGGAATGGATTAACTACGCCTCACGCGACGACGCCAACGTCCGTCGCGATTCCATTTCCTCCACTTGTCACCAGTCGACAGCTCGCGAGACACACGGAGGCGATGCGACGGTTTGTTGCACAGCCAATGTCGTTCAAGCGCGCGAACAAACGGAGTGACACAAGCTGCAATCTTGGAATGGATGAAGCATAAGAGTACGTAACTTGGCGATGTGGCGCATCACGCATTTGATCAATTCAGCAGTTTCGATCATAGTGTACAAGCGGAATTTTGGGGCAAAATAGACGTATTCGGCGAATGATCCAATCAACGAGAACAGCTCTTCAGCGGCGCAAATTTGAAATAGGCTTTGGAACAAAAATGGCTGAGAAGGAAACATATTCTGGTTAGAGATGTGACTAGAGTATAGAATGCGCTATCGTTTTCCGTCTAAACCAAGCACAGGTTGTCATTCTAAAAAAAAAAAGTATTTTATTGAACTGATAAGGAACATTGTTATTACTTTTTAACCCCCGACGTAAAAAGAGGTGTGTTATAAGTTTGACGTGTCTGTGAATCTGTGTGTCTGTCTGTGGCATCGTATCTCCTAAACCACGGTGTAGAAGAACAGGTCTGGACACTCGCCTATCTACCAATGTATTTTGCTTGACCCCCTTGTTGTTTGGCTGTAGTTCGTCAAGTTACCGAGAATGTCGTACTTTTTGGCGCTGTTTTCCGGGCGGTCGGACTGAAACTCCGCCCACTTTTTTCCATTGTTAAATTTATAAAGTAAATAAAGATTGCTGGAGCCTTTTCTTAAAATTGTGAGCGAAGAAAGTATTTCGTAAATTGATAAAAAAATACGTTTTGATAAATTCTTTACTTTAGCGGAAAGGAAGTGGGCGGAGTTTAGTCCGACCGCCCTAACATCAGCGCCAATAAAACACAATATTCTCGGTAACTTGGTGAACTGCAACCAAACAACAAGGAGGTCAAATATCCACGCGAGTGTCCAGACCTGTTCTACGGCCGTGTCCTAAACGAATGGGCCAATTTCGATGTTTTTTTTTTTGTTTGAAAGCTGACATGATCGATAGTGTTCTTAGCTACAATTCAAGGAAATCTGTTAAGCATCGGCTCTTTTGTATTTTTTCCTCGCCAATTCAGTGTTCTGCATGTTATAATCGACTGGCATATGCACACAAGTCCCGTGTATCAGTTTTGAATCAATCATTTAGGAAACACAACGTGTCACTCTCACGAAAGGGGTGTTAAATAATGATAAACTGAACACGTACACTTTGATAAAACTTCCTAATAAGGTAAATTATTTTTAAAACATTAGTGTGCACGTCACGCCTGTGTTCAACATTTGAGTTTCGCGCACTGAAGAGTAAAAATGAATAAGCCTATGTTGTGAAAAATGTGCCATGCGGTGTTCCTCAAATGACTTGACTCTATTATATGTTGTTCCACTGAGCATCACTTAAGGGCGCGGTCTTCCGCAATTTTCATCACCATTTATTAATTTTTTATCTTATTTTAGACACAAAATGTAACTAAATTTGGCTCTTATGAAAATTTTTTATATCTGATACTTTTCGCGTAATGGCCTGTTAAAGTCATATTTTGCATGTTTCCGTTTTAACGACTACACTAAAACCAACTGATATACCAAAGTAAAAAAAATCACAGTGGATAAAAACATTGCAGACTACAATGTATTACTCATAAAAGTAAAGAATAAAAAATATTTGAATTAAAAAAAAATCCTGAAACTGAAAATAAAAATTTTAAAAATTCAATAATATCTTTAAAAGACAAATAATTCTTATTCTTTATTTTTATGAGCATGACATTGTAGCAGGCGGGGCTTGAGTATAGTATATACAGGAGAGTGCATTCCAACATGCAGGTCATTGAACTAGTGAAATTCTCCCGTCAATATAACAAGGCCGCAATAAATAGGCCGGGTGACGCGGCGCGTAGTGCAAACAAGTGAATGAGCACGTGACCAAAACAATCGTGGCGCGCAGCCGCTGACCAAAACCAGTCACGTCCTTCATGAACCACGGCTCCAAGGACGACGAGAACTGATCCTTCAGCTCTCTGCGTGAATACAGCAACGCTGCAAACTTCATTCTGCTATACTATACACTTCAGAAAGTGTAGACAATTCTCACTACTATGCTTACTAGAGTGAGTGACAGATTTTTGGGCAGCGCTTAGCATCGAGGTCTTCAGCGGTGGTTGTGATGACGTGAGGCGAGTATGGAGCAGCGCCGGAATGAAAGGGTGGGAAAAACGGGAGATCACCGAGAAAACCCGCCGACCAACGGCATCGTCCGGCACAATTCCCACTTGCGGACCCCGCCGAGAATCGAACCCGGACCGCCTCGGTGGGAGGCGAATGGTCTGACCACTCGGCCACCGCGGCCCCTAGGCCTACTAGATAGAGGTATACAGTATACATAAAGCAGGGAAAAAACTGCACAACGATAAAAGAGGTAGGCTAGTCAATAAACTATCTAATTCTTAGGGGGAAAAAGTGTAAGAACAATTTTTAATAGATAATTGAATGCTTTAAAATTTTTGTCTGACCTGTCTTATGACAAAACCTACCGTTTGGCTGAAAAAAAAAGTAACTAATCAATGTGGTTTTTATGCATGTCATAGTTCACGCCATTGCTCTTCAGCGTGAATTTTGTTTCATTTCGATAAGTAAGATGGCTTTCCTTTAATGCACAAAACCAATGCTATAATACAAAAACTATGAAATCTAAAAAAAATTTTCGCCACAGTAAAAAATAGTCACAACATATGCCTACAAAAAACACTATCTCGTACAAATGAAAATATTTTTAAAACAGTTAATATTTTCAGCGAACCGTAAGCGGTGACCATACATTCGCTTTATGTATACTGTTTACCCGGACTGGCGCTGTCTTGTTGGCTGATCCGGCCGCTGCACCAACGTTGTCAACCTGGTCCAGCAGAAATATATACAGCGGCGTCATTTCGGGTTTTTCTTGGGAGAAGGGTGGGGAGAAGATTTTTTTTCCGGCGACAGTCACCTCGTAGCATATTTTTTTATTAATTAAGCATGTATACATTTGAAACTTTAATAATAAAACTTCAGTTCTATGTGCTAAGTTAGCATTATTTAAATAAAATATAAAAAAAAATATTTTATACACATAAAAATCTAAATCTAGGGCGGTGGAAACTCGCCCCCCCCCCTTTAAATGACGCCCCTGAATATATACTTCCTACTATCCTTACGACGTAAAAATAAGTAGGTTTTATCTAATGACTACCATCTATTACGAGTCGCCATATTAGACTATTTTCTTTTTCGCCGTAGTGTAAACACCCGAATTGAGTATTATAAAACCTCGCTCCTTAGTTTTGCAGTGGTTTCGGAAATATATTTTTAAGGCAAATTAAAATATATATAAAAAATTCATTCTTAAGAGTTTTAACACCTATAGTTTGTATCTTAAGTTTTCTGTTGCATTACACCAAACGGTACATTATTAAAAAAAAACGGTCTGGCAAAATTGTGTATCATATGACTGTACACAGTCCAAATTTTTTTAAAGCTAATTATTCGAGTTATTCGCAATTTATTGAAATAAATGAAAGATCATGACCTCAAGGCCACCTGCTATAATTTCTACTACTGTCACAATATTGTTTTATTACGAGAGCAGATATAGGAAAACTGCCGCAGTTTTGTGTATAAAATCGTGCATACTATGCTAACTTATTTCTTCAGGGCAATGAACACGATTGATTTACCTAAGTATAATTCAGGGAATTAGCGTTAATGAAACAAATTAGCAGCATCTAATTATGTACTTTTTAGATAAAAAATACACTACAGAGTAAAAAAAAATTACACAAAAATGAGTAACAATTTGTTCATAAATGTTCTCGTTTAGGATTAAAAAATTAGTTAGCCTATCGGGAAAAGAGTTGAAATGATCTATCAGGGCCGTCGGCCGTAAGTGGATAAACTAATAGTATAAACGCCCCTTGGCGCGAAGTGTGTTACACGGAGAATTATATTTCAGTTCAAACGACGCGCTCTCCGAAAATGAACCCAAGTGATCAGAATTGGAGCAAGTACCAACTGTACAAACAGCAGGCCACGCGCCCAACCCAGCCTCGATTCTGTAGCGTTGGCAGCTCTGCGGTCCGGCCTTGGCCGTCCACCGATAACCAATTTTTTCCCCTCTCCTTGGCGGGCAGCGTGAATGAGGACAACCTATCACAGCACCTTATTCCCATTCATGACGCCGACGTGAATTAACGAGCCTACTTCTTTCATGCCGAAACAAGGAAAACAACTACCTTGGCGCCATCTCACGTTCCTCGGATAAACCTCAGGCGCGCATAAACGCATTCTCTACAACTCACGTATTTCTTATTTATATCATACGTTGGCCAATTTTTCAAAATTTCAAACTCTTGGCTACATGGAATGTCTGTGCATCCGCGTTTTCGGAAATTCACCAGTGGATCCTTCAGGGGCTGAAACACCGATGTGGCTAATTACCGGAAATTAGACTGACGAGTTCTATAAAATGACAGGGTCACCGCTTAAAAGTCTCAAGTTTGGTTCACAATTTAAAAACATATAACATAAGAGCTGAAACTGTGCACGACCAGACGCCTTGTCCATAATTAGTTCACAACTGGATTCTTAATGTTATGTTTAACCAATGGCCTTTCTTCGGCAAATCTGAAATATTAGCTACGTACAAAAATAACAGAAAGGCCAATGAAGCATATTTGAAGTGGAATTGTATTTTCAGATAAAAGGAAATATAGAAACAAAGCTCCTATTATTTCTTGTACGAACGACATATGTTCTATGCTTACTGTTATGTTATCAGTTGTCAACCCACCTCCACAGTAATAACGTTACGGCGGGAATACTGCGCACACGTTATTTTATTTTTACTTATTTAACTTATTTGTCAAATGACGAAGTTAAAGCATGTGGCCTTCTCTTACATTTAACTATTTTTTTACAGATGCACAATATATATATATATATATATATATATATATATATATATAATAATAATAATCCCTACCACCTTGGATTTATCAGTTTTTTTCTCGATAACTTCTATTCCAGTCGATGTATCAAAATTTTTGTCACGAAAGGGCATACACACAAACTCGATCGGTTTTCTGTAATTGTAGAACCATAATATATTCATTATTTTGCAACGGGAAACAGATGAAAAGGAAAAATTGCTTTATTTACGGGAGCGACTACAGAAGCCACAAAATTAACAGAAACAATGCCATATGGATTCCAAAAAGTTAATGAAACAATAATCTATGTATTGTCAGCGTGAAAAAAGCTAAACAATGTGTCTATTCCCTGATTTATAAGAAAAACCGTAAAACCGATCTGACAGGGATCAATCCCCCTAACGACTTTGGCCGTAGAGGCGATATTACAATACATGTGCCGGCCGACATCGCTCGTAACGATTTTCGCCTCACACACAAACATACCCTTCACCAGTGCATGTAGAAAGATCTCACAGACGTAATATAACAAAGAGCAGCTAACGTGAGATGATTCACACCTCCGGTTCAAGCCCTGCTAGCAAATTTATTACTACAGCCTTTGGATTCAGTCACCTACCTCTTATACGCATTACCTAATACCGTAACTCTAGAAGGTCCCATGTACCTGCGCTTGAAACGCAGTGCAGCGAGTTACAAGTAATCATATTTGGGACAAACTTCTCAACGCGCATTACGCGTGTACATCTATGAAATGAAAATACATTTCAAACAATGTTTTTATCAGATTAAAAATTAGCATCGCCTACTAGAAACACGATTTTCAAGCCTTCACAAATGGCCAAAAACAGCTTCTTTAAACTGCCGTATCTAGGAAAATTCCAACCGGATTAGAAAAACACAATAATAGAAATAATCGCTGGAATTTGAACCATAAGTATCGCAAATATAATAATACAGTCACCGTTTTAAGTCCCATAGGAGAATGGATAATAGTAAATCTCTGCGCGCCAGTTGCTGGGTTTGCGTATAGAGGCGATAATACATTACATACGCCGACCAACGTCACTCTTAAGGACGTTGGACCCGTAAAAATTCAAAATTTTATATTTGTTCCAAACACTGTTCAACTTTTACACATCAGACAACATGTCATTTCCACGAATAAAAAAAAAATTAGGGCCCATAGTTTTAGCATAATTACCTATCAAAGTCACAAAATGGCAGTTGCGGTGTAGCCAAAATAATAAAAAATTATTAACTTGAGAAACAAGATAATTCATATCGATACTTTATGATGTGAACTACTTCAAGACACTTTTGTAAACATAAAGCGATATATTTTTGTATTTTTTAAAAATTGATGAAAATGAGTAAATTTTTGCATAACTTTGACTTTCGGCTACTACTGAAATATTCAAAACTAACTTTGTCAAACATGTCATGAAATGCATTGATGCACTGACTTTCAGTTCCCGTAATTTTGAATTCATTAGTTAATTACTTTTTTTTTATTTTGGCTGCACCGTAACGGCCGTTTTGTGACTTTGATGAGTGATTTTGCAAAAACTATGGGACCTAATTTTTTTTATTTGGAGAAATGACGTGTTATCTTATGTGCAAAAGTTGAACGGTGTTTGGCACAAATATAAAAAAATTAAATTTTATGGGTCCAACGCCCTTAACACCCCATCGGTTTTGTGCCACGCATACACCAACGCAACCTACTCAGATAAGAACCGTCAACTACTTGTGGTTTAACAATATATTCACTAATACTACGTCATAACTGCCTCTTTATGGCAACTATTGTAGCTTAGGTAGAGCTATAAAAAAAACAGGAAAAATCAAAATTGTTTGAATTTCTACACAAATGCATAGTTTGAACAATTTAGACGTCAGTTTTTATTTAATATAGCCCGGTCCACTACTGAGTGTACTTATTTGAAAGTTATGTTGGCAAGCCTCTGTCGCAGCACTTGTTCATCATTATGACCTCCACGGTTTCTATATCGATTCAACTTCACTCGTTCTATCGCAAGTTGATACGTAGTTCCTAGAATATAGTACAGCGGTTTTAGTTACAGAAACGACATTTATCACTTTGTAGACACTGCGTCCGTTCCAGGAAAACAGTAACTGAATCCTGTGCAATGATACCAACTCTCACATACTTGAGACGGATTGTGGTGCTAAAAGCAACGCAACGTTGCCAAACTAACTTAGATGCCCACCTGTGCAATGCCGAATAAGCTTGTAAATGACAGAAGTCATTTAAGTCAGTATTAATGAGAAAAGAAACCAATCTCACGTTTTAACGCTCAAGCGGCAGAAACTTTTCCTGTGACAAACTATTAACACTGAGCTTTCTAACCAGTGGTAGAATTCACCTCAGCTCTGGGTCTCAACAGCAGAGTAACAATATTCATTGAATCGCACAGTAGCTCTGGAGAACGTGACGTCATCAACACCGAGACAGCTGCAGCGAACTGACCAGCGCATTGTCGGGGGCTTTATAGGCACTCAAGTGTCTCTCTCGTGTAACTTTTCCATACCTTAACACTTCTATTTTGAGAAATGTGCCTGGCAATTACATTAGGTAACGTAGTGACAACTTCCCCAACCTGTAAAGAATGGTACACTAAAAAAATAGTTTGTAAATTTACCAGACGTGCGTATAGGAACGCTAAGAAAGTAGGTATGGTAGAATAGTTTCCCAGACATCCGTGGCAGCAATCTAGCAAATGTATACTGCAGTTACCAGACTTGTATTGTAACAGCAGTAAAAATTTCCATATTTACAAGGCATAAGTATGGTAACTGTCCCTTACTGCGTCTGGGATAATAACTTCCTAAACATTTAAGGAAGTTTTTTTTACAGTGTAGTCTTGCCAGCTCCGTCCAGTCCCAAGATGAGAATACTCATCTTACGGCTGGCAAGCATATTGCGGAAGTAGCTGACAAGAGCCTCCCATTTCCAGGAGGTTTATGTTCTACAAACCACGAAGAAAGTAGACTGCTTGTTTAAAAACATATCAAAATTGTAGTCAGAATTCATCCCACGTTAGCGTCTACTTTCATTGTCAAATTTCATAATGATTTGCGTTGTTGATGGCTGTTAGTTTCTATCTTCTTAGGTTTCTCTAATGTAATCCTCTTCAATATTATTAATCTCAAGTTCTTTGACTATCAGGTGTTGTAATTGTAATGTAACTGTTGGCTATAACCTCACATTGTGTTTGTCTACCAATTGAATGCCGTAAACTTCCGTAAATTTGCTACTTTGTTGATGTACAAGCTCCAATTTGACAAATTCGACACATGTGTAAGAAATGATGCTAATAACTCAAATAAAATTGTCTAGAGCTGTTAAGCTAGCTGGCTTCCTGGAAAAGCACGTCTCCACAGTCCTCTTTACAGACACACTTCTCAGAAGTGAAATGTTAAAATATGGACTTCTTACGTGAGACAGACTGTAGAATACCTAGACCAATGAGTGGCCGCCTAACGGATCGGCGAGGCTTCCGCAATTCGTCTACAGTCATTTCGTCCGAGATGGCACCACAGATTCAAATAAACGTGAAACAAGGAACGAATCGGCCATGGTAAGTAACCAGATTCCATCCCAGCATCCGCTTACGGAGCGCGACTGTAATAATGAATAAAAAATCAGAGAACTTGCTAGGAACGTACGATCTTAATCATAAATTGGCCAGTGGTTTCCACAGATTACGGACGAAAAACCACTGCCAAGTTTGTGAACTTCCACATAAACCGACATTTAGTAGGCTACCAACATTTCAAAAGAGAATCAGTAAATATGCCTATTCACTTATATACCACTGATTCAATTGTACAAACTGCCCCCATCAGGAACTTAAGAGATTAATCACTAATTCTGATTTAGAGTTTATATAATCGGAAAATGATTAAATCTTACATCCGCTTCAGTTCAATCTAACAAGCGTATTTCACATACTTTTCTAAGTCTGTCGATAATTAAGTTACGGAGATCAAATTACTGCAATGGTAATGAACAATTCAGACGTACAACTCGAGTGATTAGTGCATCATCCGGTTTAATTAAGCACAATCGACTCTGAACTCGCTTTCAACTGCAAGATTTGAGGTATTCGCGAATATCAAGCTGCGTGGTATATATGGAAATATTGGCGATTCAAGATAAAGCAAACAGTGACACTGGGAATATTTTTCTTGTACACGTTGTTCATTCGACTTTGCACGAGATTGATTTATTTATGTACTTCATACAGATAAATAACATAAAATACATCTACATAGTTAAATATTTTTTGTGGTCAAATTCACGGCGATATTTCTAAAACTATGTCCAAAAAGTATCCTTATTCAAAACTACACTTGGGCTAAGTTTTCATGTTCTTACTGCAGACTGCTCATTCTGAACGGGCTTTTACGACAACGAAATGTACTTATATATTTCAGCCACCTTTGTGCCCGATTCATGAGTATAATATATTCTAGGATGTACTTGTCAATTCTATACAATACACTTATACAATGTGAAGGACAATACATACATATTGGTCACAGTCACGGTACAAGTTGATGCAGAATAATTTACATCAAAAAGACATGGGGCTGTACACCGAAGTATATAAGGAATCAAACGTCAAAGGCTGACGAGACATTTCATAGGCGCAAGTCTAGACAAGAACGGTCTTCACAGCGAACAGCCAATCTAATGGCTACCGGACGCTAAGCTCTGCGGCGAAGCTCGATTCTCACGGGCGTTCATTCAAGCTTGCTCGCTACTCGGGCGCGACCTTGAAGGACGGGTAATTGGAGAACCCGTGAAGGCTGCAACAGCGTCGCTTGCGCACAATGCGGCCCCTTCATTCAGAAGTGCGCATGCCAAAAGCCTTGCCTCCCCCCCCCCGGCCCAAGCACTACTTCCTGCCAGCACCCCCACCACCTCCCCTCACACTGTTTCCGAGCTCGTAGGATTAATCCTCCGGAGCCACCACAGCAATGCGTTCACCACGGTTAAAGGACGCAATTATGTTCAAACCTACTGTTCGAATTCTCAATTATAACACTCTACTACCGCAATCCTTGAGTGGAGGAGGGACGTGTGGAAGGTGGATCCTCGGTTTAGGCTAATTCTGACGCGAAAAAAAGGTCGCATCTCTGAAGGCACTACTCGTTAAAGGTTACTCACAAACTTACTTGGAACGGAAGCGGTCCGTCCTGGTATAACAGTATGCCCCGCTCCGCCGACGACGGAACGCCGAGGCTGAGTCCTGCGACTTCATCGCTGGAAACCCCCCCGAGAGTCTTGACGGAGGGGTTGACACGTCGACGCACAACACACACTCACACGTCACTAACGCGCACTGTCCATCACTCCCGGGGAAACACCCCGACGACCGCAAACGTGGGATTAAAAAAAAGTGTAATTATTCGGAGCGGACGGCTAACGCCCTCCCGACTAGGCGTCTCTCAACCGACTGACCGGTCGCGACCGTGGCGACGGGAAGTGGCGTACATGGAGGGGTGGTAGGAAGCGTGGGGGGGAATGAGGGGGAGAGGGGAACCGGTCGTGCCGCGCTGCTGCCACCTAGCGGCGGGACGCGGCAACAGCGCGCGCGCCGTGTTTTTATGAATGGGGAGGCAGGCGGCGGCCATGATAGTCGGGCCGCCTGAATGAAAGCCCGCGGAGCGAGAGGTCGTGCTGAAAACATCCGCCCTCCCCTCTGGGTCGCCTCGTGGCACTGAAGACTGCTTTCTCCCAGCCGCTACACTGACGTCACAGCCTCCCGCACGACCATCGACCACACAAATACCCCTCTATATCAAGTGTGTATTTACATGATAAGAGTCCTTCTCCAACCCAAACTAAGAGCAAAACACGATTAATAGGGAGTTGGTACCTAATTCAACGCTAAAACAGTAGGTTTATTGAAGCCAATTTGCGAAAGTCAAAAAGCAGCAACTCTGACTCCGGAACCTCGTGCTCTCAACTGCGGCGCAAGAGATCACGCGTAAAGAATGAGTAATTCCGGATAAAATTTAGTTTTAAAAAAATTGGCAAATACCATTGTCTAGGATTGTCGTTTCGCATTTTATCCTTATTGGTTTCGGAAAAAGTGTAGATATAATAGATGTTTTCAGCACTTATAAATCTACGACACTCTCTTGAAAACCACACTTCTCGCATTTTAAAATTTCAGCACGCATGCTAGAAGAAACATGATTTTGGGGCCTCTTAATCCTAAAAACGGCATTTTTAGACTGCTGTAACTACGAAAATACAACCTGCAGTCGTGAAATTGAAAACGAGACGCGTGCGTTGGTCTCATAGGAAGAAAAAAAAAAGTTCTAGGCAGTGGCGGCTCGAGGGTTGTTGGCAGGTAGGGCACAATTTGCCGAGAACTGTACACTCGCGTGAACGCGCCGCCGTATACCAATGGCCGTAACATATACTGGCTACTTATTGTGTTGTGACCAGTCAGTAGAGCCCGGTAATTTTCGCGAAAAGAATTTTGCATCACTTTGTTTCAGTGCCTTACGTGCGCACCTGCATCTCTGCTTTGTGGTCAGTGATTGGATGCCGTAACACCCAGCGTGTGGAGGTTAAACCCGCAAATCACAGACGTGATGTGTGGCAGTTATCCGTGTACTGATTGGCATAGTCAAATGAATAACTACTCTGCACAAAAACACTCTGTCAATAGCCGTGAAGTTGAAATGCAGATGTGCACGTAAGACACTGAAACAAAGTGGGGCAAAAATCTTTTCGCGGAAAATACCGGGCCCTACCAGTCAGTAATATGCGACACCTACATACAAGCGTGTCAGTGGCTGTAGTGTCAACTAGCGCACAACTGTACACAGTTCTCTGCAACTTGTGCCCTCCCAGCAACTACCCTAGAGTTGGCCACTGGTTGCACGGCTGTTAGACAGTGTTGCCAAGTCAAAGAATTCCAGCCCGCTAAATTTTGTTACAAAATCCGCTAAAATAATATATAATAATGGCTATCGTGAAGACATAAATTATTTTACATATTTAGTTTTTGTTGTAAAAACCCTTATTTCAATCTGATATTTTTTTGAACACTTCATAGCAGAATAATTGCCGGTATCTGAACGCGAAGTGTCGAAATAAATCCGCCTATGCCAATCGAACAAAAAAAATTGCTTTTTCAGCGTAGTGTTAATTTATTATGGGCTTGTCTATAGTAGTTTGTTGCGACGATAACAGTATGCAATGTCGGAAAATTCGTATAATAAGATATTAAAATTGATTTACGAAAGTATTTGAACAGTAAAACTTACACGTGAAACGTGTATGTGTAATACAACATAAAAGGTAAAGTAACTTGGTATTTTTAAGAATGTTTTCATTTTTTCGCAAAACAATTAATTATGAATGGTACTTCGGTTAATGAATAAACACAACGCATTCTGCGCATCTGTCGTGGCAATATCCTAAATATAATATTGAACTTTGATATAACATGCCGCCATATTTGTTCCATCCTTAACTTTTTTAATAGCAACTGCCTGGCTGCTTACATGCTATCATCAGGGTTTTAATCTGTTCCCACCCCTCTTCGCTATAATTAATATAATATCGAAGATACCAGAACATTATACAAAACCGCCTATTTCCGCTGTAAAGTGTCTAAAAATCCACCAAAAATTCAGCTGTCCGCTAAATAGAAAATTTCTCCGCCGAACAATCATTTCCCCCGCTAAAACTAGCGGGAATTCCGCTAAGTTGGCAACACTGCTGTTAGATCGCTGTGAATAGAGGCGATGTGTCTCGTCGAGCGTGGTATTCCTATCGGACCGCTGTTCCCAAGCGTCAGACGTGGGAATACGAAACCGGCGCACACTCATCTTAATGGGCAGAATGAGACACGCAACTTGCAGCAGGTTAATTACGTTATGCGAGCGTCATGCCAAGGTCGTGGCGAGCAGCTATCTCGCCTGGGCGTGGCCGAGCAAACACCGCAGCGTATATCCCTGCCTGCGTGCCGTCTTTCACAGACACACACTTCCTCTACCACGCGTCGTCACAGACTATATAGTAATACAGACGCGAAACGACGTGGTGGCTCTATCGCCGCTTATTGGCTGCCCGAGTTTGTTAATTCAAGCCCCGTGTATGTTTGGTTTCTGCATGTTATGGCAGGTTTCCAATTGGCCTGGCTACCGGCTAGCAGGGCAACCGCCTAATTGGCCTGGCTACCGGCTAGCAGGGCAACCGCCTTACGCTGATTGGCCATAGGCTTATCTGCAATGTTGCAGGCCTGGGAAGGGGGAAGTGAGGGGAATGGACTCTTTTGGTACAAATGTGCCTAAACACCACGAGGGGGAAGTTTATGTCTCGTCCCTGTATTGTACTAACATACCCCCTCCCCTACAGCCTATCTAGCCCTTATAGCATCTCCTGTCCTCTCCTTATGACATACCCTTCTAGCCTCTCTTACCCCCTCCCTTTTCCTTATAGCATACCCCCGTAGCCTCTCCTACCCCCTCCCTCCAGCCTACCCTTGCATTATAGCATATATCCCCTGTAGCCTCTCCTTATATCACACCCTTCTAGTCTCTCCTGTCTTAAAGCATACTCCTCCCTCCCGCTACCTTATAGCATACCTCTGCAGCCTCACCTACCCCCTCCCTTCAACTTACCCATGCCCCTCCTTCAGTCTACTTATGACACACCCTTCTAGACTACCCCTATATTGAAGCATACCCCTTAAACCTCTCCTTCCCCTCACCCTACCTAATGCCATACCCTGAAGCAGGGACCGTATGTATGTGCTGACCCAACACGGAGCAAAACCGGCACAAGGTGCACTGAAACAAAGTAGGACAAATTTATTTTCGCGATAAAATCGTAGCCCTAGTAATTCTGAATGTGACACGAAGTTATAGTTGCTGGGTTCCTAGAGTGCGCGTAAAATAAATCGCGAATATTTCAGGTCTTTACCTACAGCTGAGGAAGGCGTGTAGGCCTACACTGGACCACAGACTAAATAGTAACAGAGACGTGAAATGACGTGGCGGCTCGTTTGATACCAGCCCATTGTCTGTTTGGCTCCTGCATGTTACGGCAGGTTTTCTATTGGCCTGGCTGCCGATTATCAGAGCAGCTGCCGCACGCTGATTGGCGGTAGGCTTATTCGCCATATTGCTGGCCAGGGAAGCCATTTTGTTGGTGTGTATGACTGAGTTCGCTGGCCTACCGGCTATTTCACTTCTGTATTCCTAAATATTCTGTAACAGGACTGTGGAGTCTGAGGAAGGTGTATAGGCCTACACAGGATTGTGGAATCTAGCCAGCTGGTCGTTGAAACCGCGAAATTTCCATGTCTCTACCTATTAGTAGGGACAGGTATATTTCGCGAATTCAATGACCCGCATGGATAGTCAATCCCCGTATATTCGTTCGTTGTCCGCTGTTCCACTGAGTAGCAGCTAGTGGACAAATGGTCGAGGTTTGTATGTATAGGATAGTGGATTCTAACATGCAGGTAGTTGAATCCGTGAAATTTTCTGGGTCTCTAGCTATTGGCTAGTGTGGTTAACTGGATTTAGTTGCTCGGACATACTCCATTGCGAAATAAAAGACTGTAAAAAAAAAAAAAACATAAATAAGCAGACAGCTTTAGTCAACAGGATTCATACACAACACAAAATTCCAAACATGGAATCGGGCCAAATAAAACAAGGAACAAGCAGATAATAAATGAAATTAAAAAAAAAAGTTAACATGCGACACAACGATGAGACGAAACACTACACAGCAGTTTTCCAAACAGTCAGTATAATGACGTTTCTATCTACTGCGGTCTTGTTTCGTCACATCGTTGTGTTGGATGTTTATTTTTTTTATTTTTTCATTTATTACCTGTTTGTTCCTTGTTTTATTTGACCCGATACCATTTTTTTTTTTTTTGAATTTTATGTTGTGTATGTATCCCGTTGAATAAAGCATACTCTGCTTATTATTCTTTTGGCAGTCATTTATTTCGCAATGGAGAATGTCCAAGCAACTAAATCCAGTAATGCGCTCCCATTGCACAGTTCGCTGTTATTGTTGCATTATAATGGCACAGAATATTTAGGAATAGGCTACAGAAGTGAATTAGCCGATAGGACGTCTGTATTACTATCTAGTCTGTGACAGTACATCAACATGGGTTGAGAGAAGAAAACTGCGCAGTCCGGCAGAACGTAGGCCTACATTACACACATCCTGTCTAACCACGGTTCGTGATGCGTAAAACCAAGAGGAAGAAGTGTCAAGTTTAGAGGGCGGAGGGGGGAGGGGTTGAAAATAAAAACTAACCAATCTACGTAGTCTGCAGCTCGTCAACACGAACAGTCAAACAACAGCTCCAAGGTTCCTGTTACTAACAGAGTTGTGTACGCGCGATACGACACGTCCGTGCCCTCTCCTCACTGCTGCCAACTTAGTCACTTTACGACTAATTACAGTTCGTTTCAACCGCGAGTTTGTTGGTACAAATAACCAATTAGTACGAGTTTCAAGCGAGAAATCCTGCCCAGTCGAATTTCGTTTTAGTGTAATTGCAACGCACGTCAGCAAAAATTTCCATTTTATTCATGCAGCCAATATTTATTTCTATTAAAATGTTTTAAGAAGAACGGCAATTATTTCTTATTTCCACATGGCGGAAAAGAAACAAAGGAAAAGCACTCGCAGAGTGCTAAAATATTTAAAAATGTGCAAGGCAGTTTCTCTGTATTAAAAAAAATTCTAAAAAAACTATAATTTTCTTTATATATGGCCATTTTTAAAAAATACAAACGGACTCAGTTGTTCGGTTTTAAATCTTCTAGCACACGACCCATACTATCTAATTTCAGTGTAAATTATGTCATTCGAGTAAGTAAGTTTGTTTTTGTAACTAACATGTTACTGTAACTTGTAAATTTTGACTTTGACATGCTGCTATGGGAAGACTATGAGAGCTAAACAAGTTTCACAAGCAGAAAACGTAGTCAAAAGTAACGTCTGTAAAACTAGCGATATGTCGTACAAATATAAAATTATGCAATTTTGCCACGTGAACGCCCTTAATCACAGACGTGTGGTGTCGCAGTAACCTTATTCTCATCGACAAACTGTATTATTTTGGACATACGTCATTGCAATATTATGTCGTCCCAGAAATCTTAGAAAGAGACTAAGAAAAACAAACGACGAAATACGAGAAATGTGTTGACTACAGACAACTCGGCTTGTTTTCTCTTCTTTCGTAACTGACGACTAAACATTCAAAAGGGGCTAAGTGCCATTTTCGACAAAAATGAGTTAGGTACATAAAAAAGTGCCAAAACATTAAGTGGAAGACATACCTAAAGTGCTATCTCCTAGTGATATTCATGCGCGTCGTACATCGGCACAGTTACATGGTTGGAGTAACATCAACACATTCTAGTTCATTGTAAAATATATATTGATGTTCATAAGCGTTTTGTATTGATTACTGTTCGATTTCTTCTATTTACTACTTACTAGAGACATGCAAAATTCGCGTTATTTTCTGATAGCTGACTAGACTCCAAGTGACTATAGGCTCGTTCGACGTCTCCCGCTGGCCGATATTGTCGTGACTTGCCGCGGAGAATGCTTACACGGTAGAGAGGCCAATCTATGTAAAGACGTAACACACGTAAATGACAACACATAAATGTTCGTGGCCAACTGAATCGCAGATTATACTCTGCGTTGTATAGGGAAGTGAAGTTTAGTCTGCTACCAAATGATAACGCGAATTTTGCATGTCTCTACTACTTACCATTGTAAAAAAAATATGTGAACGCATTTGGATATTTCCTTGTTCATTTGTTTGTCGCAATATACTGTTTTCGTCATTATCTCGAAACTTAGGTACCTTTTGGCACTTAGCCCCTTATAAATGTTAAGTCCTCAATTCGTTGTTTGTTTTTCTTAGTCTCTTTCTAAGATTTCTGGGACGACATAATATTGCAATGGCGTATGTCCAAAATAATACAGTTTGTCATTCTGTCCCATTGCATGAAACATTCAAAGACATTATTCTCATTGACACAGTCAAATAAGTGACGTCTCTTCACACTCTGCCAATAGTCACGAAGCAGAGGAGAAACAAAATGTCGCCTAGTTATTTTCACCAAAAATCACCAGTTCTAAGTACAGCGGATCGAGGTGGCGCAACGGTAACACGAAATCGCTCCAGGAGAATGCTGGGACGTTTACTTAACAAAGGCCATGGCCGATTCTTCTCCAAGCTCCCGTCATTGTACCAAGTTGTGTGTCACCGTCTCTAATGACCTCGCTGTCGACGAGACGTAAAGCCCAGTTACCAACCTACCGACAGTAAAATAATTCGCAGAGAAGACTTTTGCACCGCTTTGTTTCAATGTCATATGAGCACATCTGCAGTTCTGGTTGATGGTCAGTGATTGGATGATTTAACTCTCGCGCACTCGCGGTTCTATTAGCAAACCATATATATATATATATATATATATATATATATATATATATATATATGTATATAATATATATATGTATATAATTAGAGATGATGGTATATCGCGAAAATGTTTTGTGCCAAGATAGCCTTGAAAACACTGACACAACGTAGCTGTCTGCAGACCAATACCAGGCATCCAATATTACAATATCGGGATTCTTATTGGCTCAGTCAAATAGGGCAACAGCTCCACGTACAAGCTAAAGCCAGTAATCTTCTGGTAAGCTGGACGTGTAT
>PNEQ01076825.1:26253-51985 GCA_003012365.1 Medauroidea extradentata | reverse complement strand
TATATAATATATATATGTATATTATATATATATATATATATATATATATATATATATATATATATATATATATATATATATAGAGAGAGAGAGAGAGAGAGAGAGTCTCACTAACCTTATTCTGATTGGCAGAGTCAAATGACATATGTCTAGGGACCTCCGTTTTTCGCGAAAATAATTCTCCCTCACTTTGTTTTGGTGGCGTACGTGCAAATCTGCAGTTCTGCTTCGTGATCAGTGATTGGATATTTTAACTCTCACGAGCCTTGGGATTCTACCGGCAAGTCACAGACGTGTGGTGTTGCAGGAACGTTATTGTAATTGGCTCAGTCAAATGAGATACGTATATTCACATAGACGGGCTGCCAATAACCATGACGCAGAATTGCAGATGGGTAGAGCCAGTGATTTTTGGTGAAAAGAATTCCGCAACAACTAGTTTCAATGCATTACGCGCACACCTGCAACCCTGGTTCGTGGTTATCGGCGGAATATAATAGGGCAGAGGCGTGGCACATTTGACTGCACCAACCAGAACAATGTTACCGCGACACGACACGTCTGTGATTTGCGTGTAAGACCAAGAGACGCCAGAAGGTAAGAACTTCCAATCACTTACCATGAAGCAGAGAAACAGGTGTCCACATACGGCACTAAAACAAACTGGGGCAAAATTCTTTTCGCGAAAAAAGGGGGTCCCTACATATGTCTCTCACGAAGACACGCGGTCAATGACAATGAAGCATATTTACAGTTACGTGCGCAAGAGATTGAAACAAAATGGTGCAAAAATTGTTTCGCTTAAAACCAGGCGTCCCTAGTCGTTGGCATGGTCGTACCATAGGGGAGGGGGGTGGTTTTGGGGGTTCAAACTCCTTCCGAAATATCAATATCTGCATCTGGGTATTATATTTTGCACTATAATGTGTTACAAAAACAGCATATTATTAAGTAACTATGCTAATATGGCATTCAGGGACGTTAAACACAGATAAGAATGAAAATTGTATGCAAGATGAGAGTTCAAAACACCTTCGGTAAACTATTCATAGGTACGCCAATGGTCATTGGTCTGCGGCACCTGGGTCCCAATTAAATATCGCCATCTGCGTGAGTATTTTCATTACGTGGCAACCAGACGCAACGCAGGTGCAAATTTTGCTTTGTATTAATAAAAAGCGATATTTAATCGGCCCCCAGCACTAGAGAAGTGTATTAGCCTGCCTCGCGCGAAGAATGAATACTTACAACTTGCTGCAACGCATTTCAAGGGTCGTAAAATCTTCTCCTACCTTCACCAAATTATTATCGTAGACACGACGGTCACCAAAAAGTGGTCACTTTATTGCGACCCGCCTATACCTGTCTGGACGACACTCGGCGCGCGCTGACCTTGGCTGTGGCGACGGACAGCCGTGCCACGCGCGTTGTTTTGCACGCGACTGTACCTGAGTGGGCAAGCGAGTTGGGCGACGCGGCGGGTGTGGGCGGAGTTTAAGGTGCGTGGGCAAAGGTGCGAGCTGCCACAGTGGGAGGGTGAGGGGAGCCTGTGGAACAAAAAAACAACAACGCAGTGCGATAATAGTCAACGAGAGAGAGAGAAGCTGTGAGTATATGAGCCCACCCTCTGAGACATGGAATTAATATCCATGTAGGCCTGCAGTTCCTTGCCCATCTTTCCTGCGTCAAACAGTGCTGCCAGCAATATACTTAAGACGATACAACTGGCATCTTGAAACTATTTCGTGATTAAACGAGGCAGTAAAACAAAAGAGATCAGGCAAGTAAATTACCAATCGCACATTTTTTAAAAGTGAGGTAAAATTACGAATAATTAAATTTGCAACCGAAGCGTGCAATCATAGATCCAAAATTGCTGACAATGAACACAGTTGATCCAGCATTAACCAATAAGCATTGCAATAGCATGACAAAAACTTTTACTGCAGGTTACAAATCTTCGAGATAGGTGGCACTGGTAATGTGTCCTTTCTTTGTGGTATCCACCATGCACAGTCATTTGTAAATCGTAAGTTGTTAAGGATCATTTGTGTAATATTACACAACACTCAGCACTACGCAAAGGCGATACCAACGACAGTCAAATTTTACCGATTTTGTACAGAATTATACAGGATGTCAAACTGCGTGTAAATATATTCGAGAATTAATCCATACATTTAGAGGGGTACAAAAATGTTATACGGACATAGGTCCGAAAACGCACAATTTCTGCGCTACAGTTGGCAATAAACGATGTACAGTTTGTAGAGCAGGTTGGCCCACGTTGGTGTGGAATATCATTACATCAGTACTGTACATTGTAAATTCCGCTACGTCACTCACACATATTACAGGACAAACAACAGTTAAAATTATATAGGAACGTGTCAAAAGATATCGTCGGCACATCTGACTATTGCGAACTGTAGTGCAGAAACGGTGCGTTGTCGGACCTATGTGCAAATAACATTTTTTTGAACCTCTAAGTGGAAGAATTGTTTACCCAAAATATTGACATGTGATTTGACAACATCCTGCTCAATCTGGCAGCCCTGGCGAGAAGTACATAACTTCGAAGCAGTCTCTGCCCGGGCTACACCGAATGCTAGAATCCATTATCCCGTGTATACCGAAGCCCTACAATTTGTCCATTACCTGCTACTCATTCACACAGCAAACAATGAACAGATAGACGGGGCTTGAGTATGTATAGTACATTGGATTCTAGCATGCTGGTCATTGAACTCGGCAATTTTTCCTAGCCCTAGTAATGAGAAATGAAGTAGCAAAGGTTCGCACGATCACCGAGTTAAGGATCAGCTGAATACTTTATCATTTGAATTTACATTTCCGTTACTTTAAGTATTTCTTCAATGTACAACATAGACGTAAAGTTAAAGTAACGATAGTTGAAAGCTACTGAGAACGTTTTATTTTTTAAAAGGAAATATTGTGATATAAATGATTATATATATCTGTCACGAAGGCATTAAACGTTAATATTCAAATTCAGTATTATAGGTCATTCGGGATAAAGTGAGCACTAAAAATTTAACCTTGGAAAAATATCACTAGTCGTTACTGCATATAATTCAACATTGACTATAGTTGCCTTACGGCTTGTATGGTTGGCAGCGAAATATCGCGGTATAGTCCCGCGTGTTTTCCCATTTAAATTCAACAACAGAGAAACAAAATCAACCGAAATCGACGGAATTGCATTTCATGTAATTAATAAACCTTTTTTTTATTGAAACTGTATCGATTCATACTGACTATACAATTTCTTTTACACGCGCAAGCATAAAGTGACGTGTCCAGAGAGGTTAGACATGTCCCGTCGTTAGCCGTTTCGCGCGGAAAGATATTAATTATCTGAAAATTGAACTTTAGCAGGGCTTTTTTGAGTGTTCACTTTATCCCGAACCGCCTATAGTATTGTTACTATACAAGATTTGGTAATGTCAGCGCATATATACACACACACGTACACACCCTACTGCTTTCTAAAATACATAGGAACACTACCGTTGATGTACAAAAAAAAAACAATTTCACCATTCCGACATTTTCATCACTCTATGCATCAATGTGCTAAATTTACAAATAAATTTTTACAGTGCATGGTTGCTTCGCCGTATACCAACTGTTTTTTTCTCTGTGCGTATACCCTTTCTGACGAAGTACCAGGTACCAGTACATTTCTTTTTAATTCTAGAACTTTTGTATGCGTCTCTGTCACCCAACCGTTTTCTTTTGCTTGTTCGTCAGCTGTTTCCACAATAAAATATTTCAATTTTTCTGTATTAATATTTGTCATGAAGGGTAGCTGTTCGTTGCGGTTGTATGCTTCAACTTTTTTCTTTTTCTTTCACTATGGCTGATATCGCCATGGGCGTGTCTGGCGGGTGGACACGCCCCCCCCCCCCACCAAACTAAAAAATATTAAGGGGCAGATTAATCCCACAAAGAAAATAATAAAAAAATATCTAGTAAAACTACTAATATTTATACCTGCAGTATAATCAGAGTTTACGCTCGAAAACTGCTTACGTGTTCCCCATTTTTGTCCCTCAAAATCAACATTTCCCCAGGGGAGGACCCACGGACCCCTCTGATTCAAAGCAATGATCGACATATATCAGCCAAGGAACATACCTTGCTCCCCTTCCCAAAGATTAACTGCCGCACACGCCAATGGATATCGTTTGTTTTGTATACTGTGTATTGTGTGTGACTATCTTCTACATTCTTGTGTATAAGCTCAGTCCAGTCAGAAAGCAGTCTCATTTCTTCCGCCTACTGATGGGCTGTGAATGTTTCCGAGCGGGCGCTTAATGGATCCATTAGCGTACAGGATCCTTGTAAAGTGCATTGGAATAGAGCAGCGATCACGCTGTAGAAATTTGTTGTGTTTCACAAAGAAACGATTGAAAACCAATGTCAAAGCAATGACTGTCAGGTAACACGAGAACAATGACGCAAATCTTCAAAGTGACTAAGAATATTACAATAACTAATGGAATAAATGTTATTAGATATAAAATTAACAAACTACAGCTAATATTACAAATACCAACGAGAATTAATGGAATAAACGTTCATTTACAATGTTAGAATTGAATCAGCTACGACTACCAGTTTTGATTACCATTTTTTTTTTATTTTTACGAAAAATATGTTTGGACTGGTTGCCAAAAAAAATCTTAGTAACACTGCAAACTGTAAAAAATTACAATATACAGGTTGTTGTAACTATACGCATATATTGGTGTGTTCGTAATTTTCTGAGCATATTTGGAAATTTTTCGATTTTTTTTGGAAACTATTTTTTTTTTAAGGACAAGAAAAATTGTGCAATGCATTGCGTAGCATTTGAATTCTTGTAGGCCGTTAAATAAATAACAATTAAATAAATACATAAATAAATGCTTATGTGCATAACCTCTCTCCCTGTTGTTAGGAAAAATGAGCAATGTAAAGGAAAAGTCGGTAATTTTAGCCAAGGCAAGAAAAACTGTGAGTAATTTCTGTACACACGAAAAATAATCAATTTTTTGCAACATAATGTTTTGGTGTAGCTAAATCCTCATTAAATTTTAAATTCTAATTTTAAAGTTAGTGACTGAAGACAATAATTCATCTATTTATTATAAGTGAGGCAGTCATTTACAAATATTTCTGCTTTGCAAAGTGCGAGTACTTTTCAAAATATTTTCAAAGTATGTCCAAGATATTTTCAAAATCAGTGAAAAACTAGCGGGAGTGGTTTTAAAACACCAATAAGGCTGGGTCTCAAACAATGAGTGTGTACACTCTCACTCTCGCCCACTCTCGTTCACTCTTCAATTTAATTGAGACAGCCACCCTAGGATGCACCCTCGAAGCACCGCAACCTGGCGTGAAAATAGAAAAGTTGGAAAAATACTTTTCATAAACTATTTTTGTGTGGTTTTTCTGTTACCGAAATTATTAACTAGTCGACCCTACAGCATAACAAAATCAAAACGCATTATTTATGCACGACTGCAAAGGACATATTTTCATACACTCATAAAATATTTTTTACCTGCATAAAAAACTAGCCAAACTCTAGACACTTAAAAAACTACGCCGTGCATGGAGACGTTGTGTTTCTCTCGATTTTGAATGAAAACAAAGATGTCTACCCGCGGAGTGGGCGAGAGGGTGCAGCGAGGGAGCATCGTTCCTCACTCTGGCTCACTCTCCCTAGAATTTGGGACAGCAGAGAGTACATTCCGTGACGTCAAGAGGCTGCGAGAAAGTGCTAATTGAGCTATTTAAGAAACAACTTAAGAGGGCGTGGTACATAATTCAACGCTAAAAGCGTTAATCTGTAACTGTAGGTTTTTTGAAGACAATTTGCGAAAATTAAACAATAGCAATCCTAGACAATAGTTTTTACCAACGATTTAAACAAAATTGTTTCCTGTGTTATGAACTTCTGAGGCACAATCTCTGACATCGGAACCTCGTGTATTTAGCTGCGGCGCAAGAGATCACGCGTAACGAATTAGTAATTCTGGATAAATATTTATTCGTAAAGTTGGTAAATACCATTATGTAGGATTGTCGTTGAGTATTTTATCCATATTGGCTTCGAAAAAAGCGTAGAAATCAATTTATATTTTCAGCGTTTATTTATCTTCAGACATGATAATCTCCTGACTCCTCCGGCAACTTACGTATCTCATCATCCTTGGAAGCTGCCTATGCATCAGGCGTTGACCTTGTCTCGTTAGACACAAACCAGGGCAGCGAGAATGTCAAGAGTGGACAGCTCTAAAAACAGGCTCTTCTTTATTGTAATGAAAATAAAAATGATGATCATTAACTTATTTTTTTTTTTTTAGTTCGAAACACGGAAACGTGTAAGGCGATAAGTCGAATATAGCACGTACGTCAAACACCTCATCGCCTCTAACGTGTAGTGTTTTAATAGAATGTGTTTTCACTGGGACTTCAAGCAATGACCTTGTAACTTTATTTGTGGAAAGTATGTGGTAAAGTCCAACGCAGGATTCTATGATTTTGTATTACGATTACGGTTGATGTCCTCAGCTACAGCAACATGAAAAAGTACTTTTTAGCATTTTTGGGGAGCTAGGTAATCACGATTTTAATTAACCTGTTCAGACAACCATACTTAAAAATGTACTAACCGTATTTATGTAAAAACTCAAGACCGGTGCACGGAACTATGCCACAGACTTTGCACCAAAACAATTTTTACGGTCAACTTTTAAGGGACCCGCCTCGTTGCCATAAAATCACACTGCAGCGTGTTTGAAGAAAAAGTTTTACACCAAAACTAATACACGTGGGTTCACGCCGTTTCTCTACGAAAATAACACACACTTCAGACGACTTTCAAGACGACACACGTATTAGAAATCCCCTTTTAGGGCACGACAAAATGTGTTAAAACGGGGTTTTCAGTCTGCTATAGCGGAAAATATACTAGCCGAATACATGTGAAACCACTTAAGGGTAGTGCATTGGACTTTAGTAAAGTGATTTCGTAAATAAAACAATAAGGTCACCACTTAAAGTCCTATAGCAAATTTGTTTTTTCGCGAAGACTGCACGCCTTAAGCGTAGAGGCGACGCACCGTTGTATGGCCCATACGACGTCGCTCTTAGCACCATACCTCACGCACACAAACACATGTGCCACGAGGCGGGCCCCTTAAGGGCGCGTCTACCGCAATTTTCGTCACCATTTTTAATTTTTTATTTGTACCAGATATTTTTTTCTCATGACATTTTAGACACAAAATGTGACTAAATTTGGTTCTTATGAAATTTATTTATCTCTCATAGTTTTCACGTAATGGCTTGTTAAATTCATATTTTGCATGTTTCCGTTTTAAGGACTACGCTAAAACCAACTGATATACAAAACTGAAAAAAATCACAATGGTTAAAGACATTGCAGGCTACAATGTCATGCTCATAAAAAAAAATAATAAAAATTATTTGTATTTTTTCTTTTTTAAATGCTGGCGTATGTGACAGTTCCCTGGCCTGCCAAATGTTTCACGTTTGTATTCCTAAATATCCTGTGATTGTGTTTCGGCGCAGGCATATTTGTATGGCGTCGCTGTACGCGGCAACAAATCACTACCACTATCTCCTCCAGGCAGGGTGTTGTGACAGATACCATTTGTTGATAGTTGATATCGTGCGAGAGATGTTGACACTTGCTGGGCTGATATTACACGTCTTCCTTAGCACCACGGAGCTTTTTCATTGCTTACGAGCGATAAGTGGAAAGTTGTGTGTTTCTGCTCAGTATTCTAGAACTTCAGGCCTTGTTACGGAGTTTTGCAGTGATTTCGAAAATATTTTTTGTATTGCTACCTAATACTCATATCAAAATTTCGCAGCACAGTTTTGACAATTATATGTTATAATTTGTACACGATATATATATATATATATATATATATATATATATATATATATATATATATATTTTAGATTTCGTTACCCAAAGTACCACGTTTTTCGTCGTGAAAATAAGCAAAAAAGAAGGAAACTATTTTTTTTTTTTGCTGGCGAATGGTACATCATTAAAAAAAAACGCGTCCATAGTATTGTGCATCGTGTGATTGCACATCGACTAAAATTTTTTTCAAAATTTTTGGTTAAAAAACATTTGATTTATTGGCACCAGTCTGAAAAAAAACTCGGGAACAAGCCCTTAACGATGGAATACATCATGCTTAGAGATGATGATTCATCGCGGAAATACTAGACTGTTGTTGGATTTCAACGCATTGTTGTGATATTGCCTGGCAAGTCTGGCAGCGAGAGAGGTCCGAGCTGCAATCAAGTCAGCGTTGGGAAACCACGGAAGACAGCAACTCACCTCGCCCCCCTCGTAGTGCCACAATATTGAGGACAAGCACGCCGATATATGGCACTGTTACCAGGTAAACCAGGTCTGTCGTCCACCAGCACTCGTCCGATCAACAGCAGCCCTGTTCTCCGCCGTGGCTCGTGGCTCGAGTCCCGGCGGGTGCGTGGTCGTCCGTCAATGCCGTCTCATCAATCCAGCTATCGGTAAGGTCGTCAGATCTAGTTTGTGGCAGCAACCCTCAACTTAACACAATATATTAATATTCAGTAATGTTGCGCTCCCCTCCTAAATTAATATAACACATTGTAAACGTCTTTGTATTCATAATACTTGCCATTGTAGTAGAGTAAATGCCCGTTTAAGGGCTTGTTCCCGAGTTTTTTTTTTTTCAGACTTGTGCCAATAACCCAGATATTTTTTAACCAAAAGTTTTGAAAAAATTTTGAGTCAATGTGCAATCACATGATGCACAATACTGTGGACGCGTTTTTTAAAATAATGTACCATTCGCCAGCAAAAAAATAATTTCCTTCATTTTGCTTATTTTCACAACGAAGACGTGGTATTTTGGAGAATGAAATCTAATAAACCGTTCAGTACAATTCTACAAAAAAATTCAGCTACAAATTACAACATATAAGTGTCAAAACTGTGCAGCGAAATTATGATATGAGTATTAGGTAGCAATAAAAAAAATATTTTCGAAATCACTGCAAAACTCCGTAACAAGGCCTTAACCATAACTGTATTAGTCTTTTAACCCTAAATAATATCTAAATAAGCCCACAGTGTAGCTACCATCCGAGTGAAACCCCTCAAAATGAAACGACTTAAAATATTCATTTTATGTTCAGTTTATGAAGAGAGCCAGTAATCTTTTCATAAGCTGAACGTATGTTGAAACCCAACAAACAGTCAAGTTTTCCCACGATAAACCATCATCTCTAATTATAACCTCCATTTAAAAAAAAATTAATTAATATTGATTAGATTGTTAACTGCTTGTACGAGTACATGGACCTAAACGTACTATTTCGACATTGAAGAGCTCTATAGCATAAACAATGATATTTTTAATCAGCTAGAATTTACAATCTATGTCATGTCCACTGTCGTAGAAGAACAGGTCTGGACACTCGCCTGGAAACTTGACTCCCTTGTTGTTTGGCTGCAGTTCACTAAGTTACCGATAACGATCTAGGTCGCTCTAGGTCGGGCTAAAACTCCGCCCACTTTCTCCCACTAAGATAAACAATTCATCAAAACGTATTTTTTTTATCAATTTATGAAATACTTCATTCGCTCACAATTTTGAAGCATGGCTCCAGCAGTCTTTATTTACTTTATAATTTTAACAATGGAAAAAAGTGGACGGAGTTGAGTTCGACCGCCCGGATTACAGCGCCAAAAAGTACAGCATTCTCGGTAACTTGACGAACTACAGCCAAACAAGGAGGTCAATCAAAATACATTGTTAGACAGGCGAGTGTCCAGACCTGTTCTTCTACGACCGTGGTCATGTCTATAGGTCCAAATCTCTTCCCTCGTGTACCTCTAACCAGGAAGCAGACTGGTCGACGCTCGAACTGCGTACAACTTGTCCGGAATGACGTTTTCCCTCGGAGACTAGTAAACGTGCACCCACAGTGCTTATATAAATACATAAAATAAAACCTCAGAATACTCGTGAAAATGATTTTTTAAACACCAAACACATTGGAAGCTTTATTTTATAGCTTCCAAACTCGGGCATAATCGGCTTTTCCAGACGTTTGAAAAACGCGTGGGGGAAGGAGGGGGGGGGGAAATCTAAGCAAAATTTTTATTACTTAAATAAATTTTATATTTGTACGAAATATTGTGTGTTTTCTATTGTAACTATTTTTCACAGAATGAAAATTTTATAGTTTGCGTGTAATGGCAAGTAAAAGCCAAAATTAGCATAAAACAATTTTATACAAGAAACGAAAACCAATAGCCTTCTTACAGAAACGAAATAATTCACACTGAAGGAAATTGTCACGGGCTACAACTAGACATGTATAAAAACATTGCATTGATTTTTTTTGTGTTAAAAAAAATATAAAGTCGGAAATATTTATTTCAAATTCAACAATTTTTCTCTCAAAATAAAAAAAAATCCAATGCTATTTTTTTTTAATTTTTGTATTCATGTCTAGACGCATCCCGCGACACTTGTTCAGTGGCAATTATTTCAACTCTGTACGTCAGTTTTCGTTTCTTGTATAAAGTCGTTTTATGCATTGCATTGATTTTTTTTGTGTTAAAAAATATATAAAGTCGGAAATATTTATTTCAAATTCAACAATTTTTCTCCCAAAATAAAAAAAAATCTAATGCTATTTTTTTTAAATTTTTGTATTCATGTCTAGACGCAGCCCGCGACACTTGTTCAGTGGCAATTATTTCAACTCTGTATGTCAGTTTTCGTTTCTTGTATAAAGTCGTTTTATGCAAATTTCGGCTTTGACATGCCATTATACAAAAACTATGAGAGCTAGAAAATTTCCATTGCTGTAAAAAAATAGTCACAATATATGCCTTATAAAACAAACACAGACTCGCACAAGGAACAAATGTAAAAATTATTAAAATTTTGCAGGGAACCCCCCCCCCCTAAAACCTATAGTGTATTTGCCGGATCCGTACGAAATTGAGATGTACAGGTCACTGGAATTTTATACAGTGACGAGTTCAAAAAAAAATAGTGTCGCCGCTTAAGGGCTTGTTCCCGAGTTTTTTTTTTTTTTTACTGGTGCCAATAACTCAAATATTTGAGTCAATGTGCAATCACACGATGCACAATACTGTGGACGCGTTTTTTTTTAATAATGTACCATTCGCCAGCAAAAAAAAAAAAAATAATAATTTCCTTCATTTTTGTATATTTTCACAACGAAAAACGTGGTACTTTGGGTAATGAAATCTAAAAATCCCGTTTAGTATAATTCTACAAAAAAATTCAGCTACAAATTATAACATATAATTGTCAAACTGTGCAGCGAAATTTTGATATGAGTATTAGGTAGCAATAAAAAAAATATTTTCGAAATCACTGCAAAACTCCGTAACAAGGCCTTAAGGCCACCGCCTTCCGCCTGCTCTGAATGTCTTGCAGTATGTTCGTAAATACGGTTCTTAGCAACTTGTTGTTAAAGGGCCGTAAAACATTATCACCACCATTGCGAAAGTATACCCACGTGCACATTGTGCCAATGTACTAAAAGGAAATGCACTTCAAATGATGAAGGAAAGGTAGTTTTAAAACATCACGCCGATAAGAAAAATAATATCGGTGCCCCTTAAAAAAAGTTATACCTGAAAAGCTACTCACGGGATTCCGTGTGAAGCTACTCTGAAGCATGCAATGTAGACTACTTAAGGGCTCCGTCTACTAGAATCGTGAAGAGCGCGCAGACCTTTAACAATCCTGATTTTATTCGAAACCCATTCAACATGTTGTCACGCGGTTAGGCTACGAAAAGCATTTAAGGATCTTAGTACAAGGTCTATAATTTTGCCATTAACTGTTATCGTTCCCAACAAGTATTTTTTTGAGTGTGAAAGTGACCGAATCGGGACTTATGACGCTCATTTTTATGTAAGAGTAATCATTTTCACGATATTCTGAATATTATAGACCTGTAGAGCGATTCTTTCTCTTTCGTCGCGTAAGATAAAATGATAAGTGTTGTTACTGAAAGTCCCATAGTAAGAACGGTTCGGCGGGAACCTTGCACGCTAGTTCAGCGCTTGGCTCGTTGAGGCGACGCGGCATTTGATGCGCGCTGCAAGGTCGACCTTACTGCTCCGTCGCTTTTGAACCTCTCACGTGCGGGTAGACGGCGCCCTTAATACTTTCCATCAATAAAAATACGTGGTCACTGCTGAAAGTGTCAGTCAGGCGAGTGATCTACCATACCCTTACCATTTCATGTTGTTTCAGTGTCTTGCGGTAGAAGTGATACCGCACCAGATGAGCAGGTCAACATCGCCCTTGGCGCCGTGCCTCTCTCACACAAACACACGGCCAGCAGGCGGGCGCCTTAAGTGCGCCGCCAATCCGCGCGTGAGAGGCTCAAAAGCGACGGAGCTGTAAGGTCGACCTTGAAGCGCGCATCAAATGCCGCGTCGCCTCAACGAGCCAAGCGCTGAACTAGCGTGCAAGCTTCCCGCCGAACCGTTTTTACTATGGGACACCAAGAGGTGACCATATAATTTTACTGATGGAAACTCTGTAGCAAAGTTATAAATTTCACATACATCCGGTTAGTACATATTGAAGTACGGATGTCTGAAAAGGCAGTTTTTAGCCATGTTGGAGTGCGTAGGAACAGTGTTTTTAATGAGCGTGGCGACTTAACAATGAGGTTTCTACCTTGTCCGAAGTTTGTTTTCTTTTCGTACGTTGGCACGATGGGCACACATGGAATATTTTCGTAGAAAAAAACCTGTTTACGAACACACTGCAACGCATTTGAAGCGTGTGGTAGGCGGCCATCTTAAGAGTGCGTAGTAGAAAAATAAATGCTGAAAACATCAATTGAATTCTACGCTTTTTTCGAAGCTTATACGGATAAAATACTCAATGACAATCCTAGATAATGGTATTTGCCAACTTTACGAGTAAACACTTATCCAAAATTACTAATGTTCGTAACGTTGGCTAAAACTATTGTCTAGGATTGTTTAACTATAGCAAATTGGCCTCATAAAACTTACAGTTATAGACCAACGCTTTTAGCGTTGCATTATGTGCCACGCCCTATTAAGGGACTGAAAAGTTGCAGACTAGGTCGCCAGGTGACGTTAGACACTGCCACACTTCTATAGAGCCAGCTATTCTGTGATGCAGATGCGGAGGTGGATGGAGGGTGGTAGGGTGGGGGAGGCAGCCGGACATCTGGGCGACGCCTGGAATGCAGACAAGGAGGCAGGACGTAACGTTATGGCTACCATCATCATCCGGCAGCAGCATAGGAGTGCGGCGCAGGAGGGGAAGGTCACCAGGTGACACGAGCACCATCCTGGGTGGTGCTTGTAGGTGAAGAGAGGAGGAAGAGGTAGGGAGGGTGCTCGTGTATCTCTTTCTCTCTCGCTCGCTCTCTTCGCCCAGCTCGGCTCACGAGAGGCGGTCGACCTTCTCAAAGCCAACTGCGGGGTCCGCCGTGGATATAGGTGCTGAAACACTACCAGGGTCGCTGCAGGGCTGCCAGATTAACAAAATCGGTATTATTCGACTCTCCTTTGATTCGTCTTCGTATTGCTTAGGTTAATTATACTACAGGTTAGAATGATCACTGTTATAAATTTGGCACAGAGAAAATATCTGCCACTTGAGCGCTGGTATCGCTAGTGCACCAAACTGACCAATCACAGAGCTTCCCTAAATTTTAAGTTACATTAAGTTGATAATTTTAAACGCGAAAAATGTTCGTTTTCACTTTAAAATTAAATTTAATGACTAATGCGTATTTTCTTTCTAACCTGTAGCAGAATTTACCTTAGCATTGTGTTGCGTGTTGTAAAATATTACACAAGTCAGCCATTTTTTTTTAAAAACAACTTACAATTAAATCCCGAATGAATGAATGAAGAGATTTTGGTTAGCGCTTAACATCGAGGTCTTTAGCGCGAGTGAGGGGAGACATGAGGTGACTGTGGAGCAGCGCCGGAATTATTGGGCGGGGGAAACGGGAGATCCCCGAGAAAACCCGCCGACCAGCGGTATCGTCCGCCACGATTCCCACATGCGAAAATCCGGGGACAGACCCCGCCGGGAATCGAACACGGAACGCCTTGGTGGGAGGCGAGAGGTCTGAACCATCGGCCTGGTACTATTTTTCATTACTGATTACGTAAAACAATAATTTCATGTTTACATTTTTAGTGCGAATACATTGCATTGCTTCCTGCTGTTCTTATGCCACCCAAAATATGGCGACTCACGTTAAAAAGCGCTATGCGAATGCGCAGTTCGAAGATGCTTTACATGACTACCCAGCATCGGCGTCGTAAGCAATTGATTTTTTGGGAGGACGTCACTGGTAGAGAAAGTGTACATATAACCTACGTAATAAAGGGGTGTGTAGGAGTCCTCCACCGGGGAATTTTATATTTTAAGGTGCAAAATGCTGATATTTAAAGAGTTTCTGCATCAACATATTTAATATACAGCTGAAGGAAATTTAATCTTTACAAATCTTAAAAACTACGAAATTTTTTGGGGGGACGTGTCCCCCCCCCCACCCCCGATTTACGACGCCCCTGCTACCCAGGCGATGTAAGTTGGATGCCACTCCATCCACTATTGCCTCCATGGTTTCTACCGACAGCACAATTTTTCTTCCACGGCGCAAACATTAAGTGACGTGCCCAGAGAGGTTATATATCTCCTGTCTTAGCGTTGCGCGCGTAAAGTTACAAACTGGCTGAAAACAGAAATTTAGCAGGGTTTTTTTTTTTTTAGTGCTCACTTCATTCCGAACTGCCTATCGTGCCTAAGAGAGAGAGGTTCTTTACACACTGAGGTAAAAAGAACGGAAACTTACATGAACGACAATGGTACGAGAGTCAACAACAAAATTGGCTTTATACTCCCGGGAAAATTATGACTTCAAGGTGCAAATAGTGCTATTTTAGCAGTTTTCGTCACGAAACATTGAATATTCTAGTAGTAAAAATATTTTAAATTTTTAAAATAATTCTCTTTAAAACTAGTTTAGTCACGAGTGAAAAGGGAGGGATTTTAAACCCCTATCTCGCCGACCACTCCCCTCCTTGGCTTCGCTTCAGCATTCGACAAGCGAGAACTTCTCTTTAGTTAGTAATCAATAAGTCAATACATCGTAATGGCGAAATATAATACATACACTATCAATATTAGTCATTTAACGTGACTCAAATACTTATCTAATTTTACCGAGAGGTGCCTATCTCCTCTTTCTTGCCTGTGCTACAAAATACTTAGAATTGACGACTCACGCCAAAACAATCAAATCTGATCTCTGAGTAACGCGTATCAGAGTTCTGTTTTTAGAATATGTATAGTTTGTTTCGCATAACTTCAGTAAAACTCGACTTTTCTGCAGGTAGATGTTTTATGACTTGTCAGTCGACGTTCTAATTTCTAAAATGAACATGAGATGTCAATTTCATTATTTGCATTGTAAAATTTTGTCTTTCATTGCGACATATTAGAAAATATTAACAACTGTTGTCCATAAGCAGCTGTCAAATTTTACTGGAGTTAAACGAAACAGAGTAAATTAACACAACGAATTACACTGCTGATAAACTGCTTCCCATCTTTCTACCTAAGCTACATTATGACTAGAGCCACGATTTTATGGCGAAAAGATTTTTGCAACATTTGGTTTCGATGCGTCATGTGCACACCTGCAGCTCTGCTACATCGTCTGTGATTGGATGATTTCACTCTCACTTGCCTTGGCAAATCACAGACGTACGGAGTGACAATAATCTTATTCTGATTGGTGCAGTCAAATGAGAAACGTGTCTGAACAAAGACACGCTGCCAATAACCTTGAAACAGAACTGCCGATGTGCACGTGAGTCACTGAAACAAAGTGGGGCAAAAATCTTTTCGCGACAAAATCGTGGCCCTAAATTTATGACTACTCAATTTTATATCGACCATCGACATATCTACCATGCCGACGTAAGTTTGACATACCGATCTGCACCATACCAATGACGTCACAACGATGTCTACCAATGACGTCACAACGATGTCTTCCAATGACAGTCTCAACAATGTCGCCATCGATCCGACCCGTCGATATCAGTCCTTAAAATCAGGATCTCGGCCTGCGGCATGTCACAAAGGCTCTGTGTTTCGACCTCGGCCTTCGACATGACGATCTCAGCCTGCCACGTGTCGATAAATATATGTATGTGTGTGTGTATATATATATATATATATATATATATATATATATATATATTATTATTAATTGTTTAATTTTAAATTTCAGCAATTATTTTTAAATACTAAAATTTATTATTTTTTGTTTTCATGTAGGAGCCTACAACACGGAAACTCTTCGTTTTTTTCCTTCCCCTTCCTTTTCCAGTTTGGTGTGACAGTTGGTTTTATTGGCGGTCATCAAATCGGAAAATACAAATTTTGACGTTTGCGAGTGATTACACTATCATAAGCGCAGAACGCAGTCACAATTTATGTCTGAGTGAGTGAGAGATATTTGGTCAGCGCTTAACATCGAGGTCTCTAGCGCTGGTGAGGGTGACATGAGGTGAGTATGGAGCAGCGCCGGAATGAAAGGACGGAGGAAGCGGGAGATCCACGAGAAAATCCGCTGACCAGCGGCGTCGTCCGGCACGATTCCCACGTGCGAAAATCTGGGGACTGACACCGCCGGGAATCGAGCCCGGATCGCCTTGGTGGAAGGCGAGAGGTCTGACCTCTCGGCCACCGCGGGCTCCTCTAAAATAAGATAAATAAGAAGACGGTTATTCTCAGTAATTTTTTTTTTTTTAGTTTGGTATGTCTGTTGGTTTAAACGGCGGTCACCAAACCGTAAAATGCACGTTTTTAGTTTACGAGTGATTACGCAAATACTATAAGAGATAAAAAAAAGTTTAATAAGACCAATATTTTAGTCACAATTTGTGTCTAAAATAAGATAAAAGAATAGCTGGTACAAATATAAAAATAAAATTACGTCGAAAACTGATGTAGAACGCACTCTTAAGGCCTTGTTACGGAGTTTTGCAGTGATTTCGAAAATATTTTTTTATTGCTACCTAATACTCATATCAAAATTTCGCTGCACAGTTTTGACACTTATATGTTATAATTTGTAGCTGAATTTTTTTGTAGAACTATACTGAACTTTTTTTTTTTAAACGCGTCCACAGTATTGTGCATCGTGTGATTGCACATTGACTCAAATTTGTTTTTTTCAAAACTTTTGATTAAAAAATATTGGCACCAGTCTGAAAGAAAAAATAAAAAAAAAAAACTCGGGAACAAGCCCTTAACACTTCAAGGTTTTCTCCGTGCTTAGAGCACAGGCTGGACGGCGCGACAACAGTGAAATCTCCGGCAGCTGGGCGTGGCCAATCAGACAAAAAGGCTCTGTCCTCGAGAGCATCACGCAGCCAATCAGCGAGCGGCCACGCTCCCGTCAAAGGTACCGGCCACGCTTTTCTTCTGCTGCTGATCGAGGCTTTTATTTTCCCACTCGACGACGCTGTCACGAGCTGCGGCACAGCGGGCAGGACCGAGTCTGTGACCTCTCGCAAGTGATCGTCGACCCGGCCGAGGTGCCGCACGTGACCGTATAGAGAACCAGGGCATCACGGAAAAAAATATTTTGTGACAGCCACAAAATACTTTGTTGGTACCACTAAAATATTGTGGCCACCTCAAAAATATTATGTAGTTGCTATAAAAATTATTTTGCAGGGAAGTCTCCCCACAACAGTTTTCTTTCAGAGCAAGTGACTAGAGGCACGAATATTTCGCGTATTGATTCAAGGTCGTGTCAATAACGTATGCTTCACTTTCTCCTCTGTGAATTAAACGATGGCTAATCTTTAAGAGTGCGTGGTAGATAAGTAAACGCTAAAAAATCAATTTATTTCTACGCTTTTTTCGAAGCCAATATGGATAAAATATTCAAATGACAAACCTAGATAATGGTATTTGCCAACTTTATGAGTAAATATTTATCCAGAATTACTAATTCGTTACGCGTGATCTCTTGCGCCGCAGTTAAATGCACGAGGTTCCGGCGTCAGAGATTGTGCCTCAGAAGTTCGCAACAGTGGATACAATTTTGTTTAAAACGTTGGCTAAAACTGTTGTCTAGGATTGCTATTGTTTAATTTTCGCAAATTGGCTTCATCAAACCTACAGTTATACATTAATGATTTTAGCGTTGAATTGTGTACCACGCCCTCTTCAGGCCTCAAAGTTAGCTTTTTTATTGTGTTAGATGCACGGAAACGGGGAAGCCGATAAGTCAAATATAACACGTCCGTCAACCACCTCATCGCCTCTAGGCGCGAAGAACTAAACTAGTGTAAAGTGTTTTCGTAGAAATAGTTTTTCAACGGGACTTCAATCGTTGACCCTAAAATGTTATTTGTCTAAAGACTGAGGTAAGGTCCAATCTAGGTTTCTATGATTTAGTTTTCCGATTACGGGTGATAATTTCTCAGCTACAGCAACGTGAAAAAAAGTAATTTTTAATAATTTTGAGGAGCTTGGTAATTATGTTTTTAATTAGCGGACGGCATTTTTAAAATCATAGGACACAGTTTGAAGAGTGTCTTCTTTTCGTAGAATCACGCATCGAATTTATTTTTATTTTTATACAAGAAAAAAATACTTTCCGCGCTACGCTTCAGCAAATTTTCTCTTCGAGAAAAGCTGAGGATGTATTTCTAAGTAAACTGCTTGAAATAAATAATAATGGAATCTTCCCTCAATTTGTCATGCAGAATAAATTGCAAGGAAATATTTTAAAGTCGACCTAAAATTCTCTTCCAATGATTGTGTCACAATAACCTTTACTCTGATTGGTACTGTTAAATGAAGGACATGTCTGAACGAAGACACGCTGCCAATAACCATGAAGCACAGCTACCAATGTGAAGGTTAGACATTGAAACAAATTGTTGCATAATTCCTGTCTCCAAAAATCACTAGCTCTACCAAAAACAGGCCTGAAAATGAAAGAGACACTAGCCCAATCACGTCTTGCCACCCTTGCGAAGTGACGGAGCCAGTGAACAACAGTTGGTATCCGCCTGAGCACACAAGCGAATGTGACAGGTCTTGAGGTCAGTGAACCAATGAGTTTCTGCCAGCCTCCTTATCACGCCCGTGGTGGGTGCGGTTCGCTGATCGCTCGTGGGAAAATACCACGCGTCTTTCCCAGGCATGGATCCTGCGATGCATCTTTTCGGGTGGAGGAGAAAAAAAAAAGGGGGGGGGGTGTGAAACATGGCGAAGAGCCGGCACTTCATTGGCATGATCGTCTACATTATTATTTTTAATCGATGTCATTCCAGAATGGTCCATCTCCAAGGCCACTTTTAATATGTTTACGTTGTACATATCTGAATTTTTTTTGGGAAGGGGGGGTTGGGGGAGGGCGATCGACCATACTCCTTCCTCTTGGAACTGTACGAGTTTTTCCCGACCAGGGAAGCCTGCTATGATTAGTGGGCCTTTGAGAGATTCTCTCGTATAATTGATAGGGACCCTGTTTTCACGAAAAAAATATTGCCCCACATTGTTTCAGTGCCTTACGTGCACATCTGCAGTTCTGCTTCGTCAGTGATTGGATATTTTAACTCCCACGAGCCTTGGCATTCTACCGGCAAATAACAGACGTGAGGTGTTGCAGAGACTTCATTGTAATTTGGCTCAGACAAATGATATACGGCTCTTCATATAGACACGCAGCCAATAATCATGAAGCAGAACTGCAGATGAGCACGTAAGGCACTGAAAAAAAGTGGGGCAAAATTATTTTGGCGAAAAATTAGCGGCTTCACTGACATGTAGGCTAGCCTCCAAGAACACGTGTGTATTCAAGCAGACATTATCTGCTCACTGGCTGCTCGATGACGCAGTGATATGGGTCTGTATATACTTGCTTCTGTACTATTGGCTAAGCGACTTACAGCAAGTGTCTAATAAGATACGGGCCAATCGCGAAAGTGGCACCAATTTACAGTTGCTGGGATTATAGCTTGGGCCAAAAAAAAAAAAAAAAAAAAAAAAAAAAAAAAAAAACGAATTTTTCAGGTCTCTACGTATAATTTCAATACTTAATATTTTGCCAGTTGCTAAGTCCTTACTTCGTATGTGCTGCACATCTAGATATTATTTTACGTGAGTAGACATTTAAACTGTACAGTGTCCATTCCAGGGCCGCGTCACAGAATATTTAGGAATACAGAAGTGAAATAGTCGGCAGGAAGGCGAACTCAGTCACACACGCCAGCAAAATGGCTTCCCTGGCCAGCAACATGGCGGAAACACCTAGTGCCAATCAGCGTGAGGCAGCTGCTCTGCTAGTCGGCAGCCAGGCCAATAGGAAACCTGTAGTAACATGCAGGCGCCAAACAGACACGGGGCTGGAGTCTACCAATAAGCCAATAAGCAGCCAAGTTCGCCTATATCAAACGAGCCGCCACGTCATTTCACGTCTGTATTACTATTTAGTCTGTGGCCGCGTATAGGAAGGGGTGGGGGCAAGAGGGGCATTTGTCCCGGCCTCACATCCTACAGGGCCTCACTCTTGAATTTAAAAAAAAAAAATATTAATAAATGAAATGAACTGACGTTATTATTTCTGGCACAACAATACGACGATGTAGTCATTCAGTTGTGTAAGAAATGCGTTTTAGTAACTTACATAATTTTTGCTTTGCTCGCATGTATATTTGTAATATTTCTGTGTGGACTGAATACATTTTATTGTTGTAAGTTTAATTGTAATGTTTACATTAGTGACTACTAGAGGCCGGAAAATTTCGCGGATTCAGTTACCTGCATGCTAGAATTCATTGTAAGTTACTATGCATATTCAAGCCCCGTATATTCGTTCATTGTCTACTGTTCCACTGAGTAGCAGCTAATGGAGAAATGGTCGGGACTTGCGTATACACAGCACATTGCATTCTAACACGTAGGTCATAGAATCCTCAAGTCAACCATAAAAATACGTACATAGGCTGTTCAGCAACAAACTATACACAGAGCCACTGATTTTCAGTGAAAATAAGTTTACATCTTATTGTTTGAATGCTTTTAGTGCACAGCTGAAGCTTTGCTTCCTGGTAATTGGCAGCCTAGCTTTGAGCAGATGTTTCAATCATTTGACTGAGCCAATCAGGACAAGGCGACTCCGACACCAGACATCTGTGATTAGGGGATATATATATAACTCCAAGACACTGACAGTTATAAACATACAATCACTGGCCGTAAAGCAAAGCTTCTGACGTGAATGCATGTAAGGCATTGAAATCTGTTGGTTTAAAATACTTTTCACAAAAAAGTCCATGGCTCTATAAATAGTTTATTTACATGAAAAAAAAAACTGTGATAAAACTGATCACACTTATAGAGCACACAACAAAGATTTGTATTATTTAAAAATTTGCCATTAATTAAGTAAATTGTAATAATTTTAATTTTTTTAAAAGTACAAAGTAATTTCATAATGCGTTTTTAAATCATTCAGCACATGGCCTATAATGTCTAATTTCAGTGTAAATTATTTCATTCTAGTAAGTCACTTGTTTTTGTTATTTTTGTTCCCGTTACTCGCAAGTTTTGAATCTGACATGCCGCTATGGGAAGACTACGAGAGCTAAAAAAAATGTTACAAGTGGCAAATGTAGTCACAAGTATCGTCTATAAAACTAACACTACTCCATAAATTTACTCTACACTCTAAAAAATAGTTTGTAAATTTACCAGACGTGCGTATAGGAGCGCTAAGAAAGTATGTATTGTAGAATAGTTTCCCAGACATCCATGGTAGCACTCCTGAACCTTTTTATACAACAGTCAATTGTATACTGAAGATACCAGACTTGTATTGTAACAACTGTAAAACTTTGCATTTTTACAAGCACGGGACAATAAAGAATTGAATTGAATTGTCTCATACTGCGTTTGGGATAATAAATTCCTAAGCATTCAAGGAAGTTTTATTTTTTACAGTGTACATGTAATGGAAGCTCTACAAGTGAGGGAAAATTACTCAACAAGTGTCAAGGAAAGTTACTCAACTGGTAATGTAATTTTTCATTACGTTTTGGCGCAAGCCCTCTAGGACAATTTGTAGAGCCACGATTTTATGGTGAAAAGATTTTTGTAACATTTGGTTTCGATGCGTCATGTGCACGTCTACAGGTCTGCTACATCGCCCGTAATTGGATAATTTCACTCTCACTGGCCTTGGCAAATTACAGACGTAAGGAGTCACAGTAATCTTATTCTGATTGGTGCAGTCAAATGAGAAACGTGTCTGAACAAAGACGCGCTGCCAATAACCATGAAGCATAGCTACCGATGTGCACGTGAGACACTGAAACAAAGTGGGGAAAAAATCTTTTCGCGACAAAATCGTGGCCCTAACAATTTGACATAACGCGCGAGCGAAACTTCCGAGTGGTTCGTGTGGCGAATACACTTCCTTGCGGAAATCAAATTTCCCTCCCAAGGTTGCGGAATATTACCATAAATAGGATGAGTATTATTACTAACATTTTTACAGTGTAGTTATGCTACTCTGACTGCATGCATCTGTGAATTGTGAGATGGTGCCGCGTTGTCCTCTATACAGCCCGTCTTTGACGACTTTGAGAGTATGTAGTCAGTAACAAGCATTTACTATCCCAGGGTCTGAAATCCGCGTGGGCGAGTAAACGAGGCAAATTGCTTCTAATGGAAGAGACGGCCAATGAAACAGTTGAAGGTTCTCGAGAATGTGCGCGACTGACTGTGCAGTATACACTGATAGAGCTGAGTGGCGATGTCTGCATCAGCAACTACATAGAGTGCCAAAATTGTCTCCTGAGCGCTCTAGCATCTTACGACATGAAATGACGATGGATAACAAAGCTATCATTATCGGCGTACAGGAAGTTCGGAATAAAGTGAGCACTCGAAGAAGCCCTGCTAAAGATCTATTTACAGCCAATTCGTATATTTCCGCGTGTAGCAGCTAACAACGGGAAATGTCTAACCTCCTGGGACTCGTCACTTTATGTTTGCGCCTGTAAGATAAATTGTTCAGTCGATAGGTACATATATAGTTTGATAAAAAATAAGTTTATTAATTATATAAAATACAATTATATCGCTGGCGGTTGATTTTGTTGCAGTATTGTTGTATTTAAATACGTATAAACACGGAATTATGTTGTGTTATTTCGTTGCCAACCATAAAAGCAGTTAAGTGACAATCCGTAATGTTGAATTGTATGTAGTAACAGCTAGTGATATTTTTCAAAGGTTAAATATTTAAGTGTTCACTTTATTCCGAACGACCTATACTATAATAAATGATAAAAACACTAATAACAATAATGATATCGGACACGTAGACACTACACTAAATCATAGCATTCACACTTGAAGAAAGGTATTGTTGTAGGTACCATAATTCTGTTAAAGTATGGATAATAGTCTAGTACGATTACTGGTACAGTATGAATTGCTCCTGCAACAATGTGTTCTGTAAAAATAAGATAATCTTTTGTTCCTTCTACTAATATACATACTGTTACTTCTACAGAACAAATTGTTGTAGGAACAATCAGATAGTACCGATAACCAAACAGGACTGTTTAGTCCCTATTTTCACAGAATTATGGTACCTTCAACAATACTTTTCTTTCAGTGCAAAAATTTCGGCGATGAGTAAGATCATTTATATGCAAGCTCAGAGACTTGTCAACTATAGCTAGAGATGACGGTTTGTCGCGGGAAAACTTGACTTTTTGCTGGGTTTCAAACACGTTCAGCTTACCAGAAGATTACTGACTTTAGCTTGTGCTAGAAACTGGTACACTATTTGACTAAGCCAATAAGAGTCACGCTATTGTAATATTTGATGCCTGTCAGCGGTCTCCAGGCAACTCGGTTGTGTCACAAGTATATCACCGAATCATTAGAGACGATTAGAGACGGTGATTTATCGCGGGAAAAGTTGACTGTTTGCTAGGCTTCAATGTAATGTATTCATTTCTGACGCTGTTGCTATTATTTCGTTACTGGCGAGTCCCTATTTGACTGGGCCAATGCTAACTCTGGTGCACTACGACTGGACGTCTGTGATTCGTCTGTAAAGAACTACACCGTGGCACATAACTGTCGGCCAACAATACATGACGCAGGACGCTACATTGACTCTCGCGATAAATCACCTTCTCTATAGATGATGTATCGCGGGAAAACTTGCCTGTTTGCTGGGTTTGAACGCACGTTCAGCTTACCAGAAGATTACTAGCTTTCGCTTGTAGGTGGAGCTGTTGCCCTACTTGACTGAGCCAATAAGAATCCCGATATTGTAATTTTGGATGCCTGGTATTGGTCTGCAGACAGCTACGTTGTGTCAAGTGTTTTCAAGGCTATCTTGGCACAAAACATTTTCGCGATATACCATCATCTCAACCAATCATACATGTTGCAAGAAACTACAGTGTTTCCAATGGTATGTTGGCACAAAACATTTTCCCATCGTTAGAGACCTGAAAAATTCGCGTTTTCTTTTGGCACCAAGTATGAATTTCAGCAACTGTAAGTTTGCGTCACTTTCGCAACTGGTCCTTGACTTAATTGACACCTCCTTAGCCAATAGTACAGAAGCACCTAAATACAGGCTCATATCACCGCGTCATCGATAGAGCCACGATTTTATGGCGAAAAGATTTTTGCAACATTTGGTTTCGATGCGTCATGTGCGCACCTGCAGCTCTGCTATATCGTCTGTGATTGGATGATTTTACTCTCACTGGCCTTGGCAAATTATAGACGTACGGACTCACAATAATCGTATTCTGATTGGTGCAGTCAAATGAGAAACGTGTCTGAACAGACACACGCTGCCAATAACCTTGAAATAGAACTGCCGATGTGCACGTGAGTCACTGAAACAAAGTGGGGCAAAAATCTTTTCGCGGCAAAATCGTGGCCCTAGTCATCGAGCATCCAGTGAGCAGATAATGTCTGCTTGAATACACACATGTTCTTGGAGGCTAGCCTATACGTCAGTGAACCTGCGAATTTTCCCCCTCTCTGTCCATCATTACTACTCATAGTTAGAGACACAGGAAAATCGCGGGAATAGTTGACTGTTTGCTAGGCTCCAACGTGGTGTATATAACAGCGAATGTTTTGTATCGGCATTGGCTATCGTTTATTTGAATTTGAAGCATTTTTTCTCTGTACAACAGGCCCAGTTAGAACTGTACAGCTTGGACACACAGCGAGTGTGATTTGTCCCAAAACTGTTCACACGTGTCACGGTTAATATAATACAGTTTATTGGAGACTATTTTAAACATTTTCGCTGTTTTCTAGTGTCTCTATTTTATTTATTTTATTTATTTATTTTATAACGTACAAATTCAGCCTCAGGCTGGTTTACAATTGGTACGTAGTTGAAACTATTCACACTAATGAACAAATATTAATTATGAATATTACAATATTATTACAAAAGAATTGCATTAAACTTATGATTGTAAGCATTACAAGGTTTTAAAGTATAATTGTAACATTACATTGAACAAATAATTACT
>PNEQ01076825.1:0-26153 GCA_003012365.1 Medauroidea extradentata | reverse complement strand
TAGTCATGTGGTGTACCTTAACATGTGCCAGCTGCTCGTTTGTAGCTTGTAAGAACATACGAAAGGTTTTCGCTAAGGTTTTGTACATAAGGCAAAATAAAATCTTAAAAAATTGGACAATAACCATAAATTTTTTTAAAACTTATTTGGGGTTAACTGGTGTGCCACTATTGGATGCTAGTGATTCTTTTGTAAACAGCTAAAATGTGCTTCGTAACCGTCCAATCATACTAGGTGCAGGAGACTACTGTATAATGATTTGGAAAATACGTTGGCAGGAACGTTTCTCGCAAATTTTCCGATATCTATACCTCTATTGAATAATATCGCACTCACTGCACGTCAACATATTCTTTAATTCACTTCTCTGGCGCAGTAATTTAAAAATTAGCAAGGCCAGTCCCATTGGAACAGAACCCAAACAGGTTAAGGAGTGCATCAACAACGTCCTGCAAATAATGGTAAACACTAACAAACCGGCTCAACAATTCCATTATAGTGGTAACGTTGGCATTACTCTCGTATGGTATTGGTCGCTTCCCCTGTCCACTCTTCGAACATATTTTACCTAGTTCTTACAATAATATTACGTGTTCACAGGCACACGCTGGCATCCTTGTAGGTATAGAACATGCAAAATTCGTATTATTATTTGGTAATAGACTAGGATTCATTGACCTGTGCATCACTGAACACAATCTGTGATGTCGCTGGCCACCGGACCTGACGTATTGTCGTTCACGAATTTGGCTGTTATACGTACAATCGAACATTTTACCGAGGACACGTCAATTACTGGGCAACCGCGTTTCCCACTGCAACTCAAATGTGTCGAGGGGCCGAACAGCTTGCGGCCTATTTTACTGTCAGAAAACAACGAGGAATTTTTAAGTTTCTACTTATAGGTAGAGACACTGGAAAATTGCGAAAATATTTAACATAGTCTCCAATAAACTGTAGTATCTCAATCGTGACACGTGTGAACAGTTTTCTGGCAAACCACACATGCTCTGTGTTACAACTGTTCAGTTCTGGTTGGGTCTGTTGAAGAGGGACACAGCACTTCATATAAACTATAACCAATATAAGTGCAAAACCTTCAGTGTTATACATAGAATGTTGGAGTCTAGCAAACAATCGACTTTTCCCGCGATTTACCAGTGTCTCTACTTATAGGCTATGCACAGTCAAGTAAGCGCTTTGAAAACCTGGTTACTTTTTTCCCTTGTACCAATTTATACTTTTCGTCGAACGTCGATATAAACCTGTGTAAGTAATAAACACAGGGAGGTCATTTAAGGGAGGGGACAGGGGGGAAAATGCCCTCTCCCTGGAGTTAGAAGAATAAGTGTTTTAATTTTTTTGTGTGGCCCTATTTTGTTATTTAAATACAGACTAACGTAAGCACATAAAACAGAAATTTTATTATTAAAGTTTATAATTTATACATGCTTAATTAATAAAAAAGATGCAACAAAGTCACTGTCGCAAAAAAATTCCCCCCTCCCCAAAGAAAAAACTGAAATGACGCCACTGAATAAACACAGCGTACAGTTTTCACCACGCATACAATTTCCCGTCATAATAAATTATATATTTTAATTAATATTATTCTTGACAAGACGTTCTCTAAAAGTAACAAATACATAATAAAACTAACTTAGACAACCACAGCAATCTTATGAAGTACAAGTTGAGTGAGCACATCGGCACACGATATTTGCGTTGACCTATATGCAGCGTTTGTTAGCGAAAGAAAAGTGGTTTCGAATCGTCCCTGAAGGTGGGGCACGTACAGAAACGGAACACAACCTTCTTCTGGCTTTTTTTTCTCTCCTCGTTCCTTTTGTACCTGCTGGCTTCTGGTATTACGCACAGCCACGCAACCACGCTACTACCCACTCGACAAACATTAGCCCTTGAAGCTCCGCTCAGCCCGCGCCTTTTCTCGCACGAAGGCGCGTACGAGCAGTCACTCTGTTAAGGGCGCGGCTTACCTCAGTTTTCAACGTCTTTATTTATTTTTATATTTGTACCACATATTTTTTTTTCTTGTTTTAGACATAAATTGTGATTAAATCTTCCTCTTAGGAAACTTTTGTATATCTCATAGTTTTTGCGTAATGAGTCGAAACAGTCAAAATTTGCACTTTACGGATTTAAGTACGTCACTAAAACCAACTGGCATACCAAACTGAAAAAATTCACACTACATGACAGTGTTGTAGGCTATGATTTGACATACATAAAAACAAACGCCTCTTAAGAGGCTGTGTCATCGCTTTTGTTAAAATTTTCCATTCTCATTTAATAAATTTAAGAGGTGACGAATAATCGGCAATATATCTTAATAGAAACGTTACATTTTACGATTATGTCCGTATTTATAAACTAAATTATCCCTAGGAGTTATTTAGTACTTATTGTATGTTGAGTAGTAATTATTATATTAATATTTGAATTAGATTAATGGTTTCATAATTACGCTTTAATACTTTGATAACAAAGTGATTATTGAAAGGTAGTGTAATTAGCTAAGTCCCTATTGAAATATTTTCAAATATATCAGGAAACTTTTGCAATAAGGAAGAAATGAAGAAAAAATTAGAATGCTCAGTGACACGGGCTCTTAGACGGCCGCCTACCTCGCGCTTCAAATGCGTTGCAGTGTGTTCGTAAACAGGTTTTTTCTACGAAAATATTTCACGTGTGCCCATGGTGCCAACGTACGAAAAGGAAACAAACTTCAGACAAGGTCGGAATCTCATTGTTAAGACGCAACGCTCATTAAAAACACTGTTTATAAGCCCTCCGACATCCCTAAAAACGGCCTTTTCAGTCTGCCGTACTTCAAAATGTACTAACTGGATGTACGTGAAACTCAGATTGCGACCTGCACTGAACTTAGCTGCAGATTTTCCAACAATAAAATAATATGGTCACCGCTTAATGTCCCATAGTAAAAACCGTTCGGCGGGAAGCTTGTACGCTAGTTCAGCGCTTGGCTCGTTGAGGCGACGCGGCATTTGATGCGCTCTTCAAGGTCGACCTTACTGCTCCGTCGCTTTTGAGCCTCTCACGCGCGGGTAGGCGGCGCCCATAAATGCTATTCCTAAGCAGACATCGCTCATTTGCGAAGAGCAGTTATCGAGTTATCTGGTCATGGCAGAAGGTCTGTACACCGCTGGGCATGGTAGATAAATAAACGCTGAAAACATCAATTGATTTCTACGCTTTTTTCGAAGCCAATATGAATAAAATACTCAATGACAATCCTAGATAATGGTATTTGCCAACTTTATCAGTAAATATTTATCCAGAATTACTAATTCGTTACGCGTGATCTCTTGCGCCGCAGTTAAATGCACGAGGTTCCGGCGTCAGATATTGTGCCTCAGAAGTTCGTAACACTGGAAACAATTTTGTTTAAAACGTTGCTAAAACTATTGTCTAGTATTGCTATTGTTTAACTTTAGCAAATTGACTTCAAGAAACCTACAGTTATAGATTAATGCTTTTAGCGTAGAATTATTAACCACGCCCTCTTAAGGCTATTCAAGACTAGTGAATATCAGCACTCTCTCATATTCCTATGAAACTCGGAATATATAATCTGAATCACGTAAATAGACATGTAAAGCGGTCGCAGACTCAGTGTACATGCTAATGCGCGTTTCAGGCTGCGTAAGGACGTGGAAGGGTGAGTGAGGTTACGTCACTAGAGCTCTCTGCCCCGGTAAGAAAGGCGAGCGTAAGATATCGTCGCGTCACAGAAGATGACGCGCACTTGTTACTGCACACATATACCACAACGAGTCTACAGTTCGCATTCCTATAAACTTGGTATCGTTGTAATCAGGATGAATGCTGCTATTGGTCAAAAACTTAATATTTAAATGAAATAAAATGGTATTCGTTTTAGTGCACCTAAGATGTCACTAATTTTCGACATTAAAAACCTTATTTTCAGCAATATTTGAAAAATGCGAAGATGCATCCTTTCATGTTTGATTAACTTTTGTCCATTAGGCCGCGACATCTAATCTTAGAGGAAATTATTTCATTTGAGTAAGTCTGATAGTTTTCCTCTAAGTATGCGTACATAGTCATGCACATTTTGACATTGACATGCCGTTATTTGAATACTATACATGCTAAAATGTTTTCCATAAGAGGAAAATGCAGTCTCTTGTGACGTCTACAAAGCTGAAATAATTTCGTACTCAAATGAAATTATTAATTTCACACTTGAATGACCTTAACCATAGCCATCTTTAGTACAAGGCCGCGGCCTTAGATCTAGCAACCCTGCCAGGAAGGGTTATTTTAACACTTCTTTTGTCTCGCCGAAGACAGTGGCTCCTCTTGATTCGCCAGTATGTAGGGCAGAATAACGAATCAGGTACAGCCATTGCCTTTGAAGACCTAAAATAAGTGTCAAAGTGACCCTTGTGTGCAGGGTTGTCAGATCTAAGGCCGGGGCCTTGTACTAAAGATGGCTATGCCGTAACACGTGATCAGTTTGAAGTTTACCCGAGCCCAAAAACTTCACTTAGTTAACTTGGTCAAACAATCAACTCTGGATTTGCCATGCTCGAGACAGGAGTAACTGGTGTTAGTAGACAAAACATGCAAAGTAGCGGAAAAAAAAAAGTAAAAACAAGATATAGCCAAAACCCACAGCGGAGTGAAAGCACGAAACTGACATTCTCAGAGATAATGGTAAATCGCGAAAATGCTTTGTGCCAAGATACCCTTGAAAACACTGTAGTTCTTGCAACATCATGAACTATGATTCGTTGATATACTTCTGACACATCGTTGCTGTCCGCAGAAAACAGGCATCAAATGTTATAATACCGGGATTCTTGTAGGCTCGGTCAAATTGGGTAACAGCTCCAAGTACAAGCATGCTGAACGTGTGTTGAAATCCAGCAAACAGTCAAATTTTCCTGCGATAAACCATCGTTAGAGACACTGGAAAATCGCGGGAATAATTGACTATTTGATAGGCTCCAACATACTGTATTATATAACACTGACTGTTTCGTTTCGACATTGGCTATGGTTTATTTGAAGCATTGTTTCTCTCGTCAACAAACCCAGTTATAACTGTACAGCTTGAACACACAGCGAGTGTGATTTGTTCCAAAACTGTTCACACGTGTCACGGTTAATATACTACAGTTTATTGGAGACTATCGTAAACATTTTCGCGATTTTCCAGTGTCTCAAATAATCGTGTCTAAACATTTTGTATATATATAAGGAAAAGTAACATAACAAGATACTGAGAGTGTGGTTATAAATTATTCTCATATTTAATGCAAAATTTATCATAATCTCGCAGTAGGTAGCTACATTTAAATTTTTTTAAATTATTACTTCACTGTTGTTTTTCTTTCTTTCAGAATAAATAGAGACACTGGAAAATCTACAATATTTAACATATAGTCACAGACTAAACAGTAATACAGACGCGAAATGACGTGGCGGCTCGTTTGATGCGGACGAACTTCACCGCTTATTGGCTGCTCGAGGTTGTTGATACCAGCCCCGTGTATGTTTGGTTCCTGCATGATACGGCAGGTTTCCTATTGGCCTGGCTGCCGGCTAGCAGAGCAACTGCCTCACGCTTATTGGCAGTAGGTGTTTCCGCTATGTTGCTGGCCAGGGAAGCCATTTTGCTGGCGTGTGTGACTGAGTTCACTGGCCTACCGGCTATTTCACTTCTGTATTTCTAAATATTCTGTGATACAGTAGTTGCCCATAAACTGTAGCATATTAATCGTAACACGTGTGAACGGTTTTGAGACAAATCACACACACTCTGTATTAAAGCTGTACAGTTCTAACTGAGCTGTCGATGAGAGGAACAGTGCTGCCAATAAACGATGTCGATAGACAATATCGACACAAACCATAGCCATCTTTAGTACAAGGTCACTGCCTTAGATCTGGCAACCCTGCCAGGAAGGGTTATTTTAACACTTCTTTTGTCTCGCCAAAGGCAGTGGCTTCCCCTGATTCACCGGTATGTAGGGCAGAATAACTAATCAGGTACAGCCATTGTCTTTGGAGAGCTACAAGAAGTGTTAAAGTGACCCTTCCTGGCAGGGTTGCCAAATCTACGGCCACGGCCTTCTACTAAAGATGGCTATGCACAAACCCTCCAGTGTTATACACAGCACGTTGGAAGCTAGCAAACTCAAATTTTCCCGCGATTTTCTAGTTTCTTTAGGAATAAAGTATAATGTATGAACTGTGTTGCTGAGGTAATTTAGTAAACATTCAAATTTATTTCTCACAATCATAAAACTCTGAACTGTTTCTGGCGTTCGATGAGAACGTTTACATGTGAGTAAACGTATTCACGTGATTCGATAACCCAGTTACCGTTATCAGGTTCATTGAAACCACCGAAAATTATAAGTGCCTGAATAATTCTCTCAGAAATTATTCGATTATCAGAATATCATTACGTTGCCTAAAATCTATTTTCAACTATGACAACACTTGTTGCAGGTGAGAGTATAGCTGTGATTCAAACTTCAGTTTCTCATTGTGTAGTTTTTAGAAATTTTAATTGTAAATATTAATAATAGCTACTCATCGTCTACCAGCCAAACTACTTATTCTAGGGTTAAGTTTATTAATGAAACATGTTTCTATAGTGGTTAGAAGTAGTCCCGCGTAAAAATAGGTTAGTCTACGTTAGGTAACCAAAGTTTAGGCATAACCTAAACCAACCTAATCTAACTTAAGGCGACCGCCTACCCCACACTTCAAATGGGTTGCAACATGTCCGTAAACAGGTTTATTCAACGAAAATATTTCACGTGCGCCTACTGTGCCAACGTACGTAAAGAAAACAAACTTCAAACAAGGTCAGAACCTCATTGTTAAGACGCCACGATCATTATAAACGCTGCTTCTACGCCCTCCAACATGGCTAAAAACGGCCTTTTCAGACTTCCGTACTTCAAAATGTACTAACCGGATGTATGCGAAACTCAGATTGCGACCTGCACTGAACTTAGTTGCAGACTTTCTACCAATAAAATTATATGGTCACCGCTTAGTGTCCCATAGTAAAAACCGTTCGGCGGGAAGCTTGCACGCTAGTTCAGCGCTTTGCTTGTTGAGGCGACGCGGCATTTGATGCGCGCTTCAAGGTCGACCTTACTGCTCCGTCGCTTTTGAGCCTCTCACGCGCGGGTAGACGACGTCCTTAACGAAAAAAAATTCTTACGCAGGACTACTTCTAACGAGTAAATAAACATTTTTCATTGGTAATTATACCTTTAAAACCAATAATGTAGCCGACATACAATGAGTAGTTAGTCTTAATATTTACCGTTTTTACAATTTAAAAATAATGATTGAAGTTGTTGCAAAAGGCCAGTTTCAAGACTATGACTGTACTAACACCACTGACCTGACCGTTTAGGCCTAGGAACTAACGAACACAAGTTGAGTCGATATTATTGGCTACGAAAGTAGACTAGTTTAAGTAATTGGTCTTAACGATACATTTAATTATAATGTGTAAAATATGTAGGTACGTGAGTATGGGGCAGCACCGGATTGAAAGGGAGGGGGGAAACGGAAGATCTCCGAGAAAACCCGCCCACCAACGGCATCGTCCTGCACGAGTCTCATGCGAAAATTGACCCCGCCGGGAACCGAAGGACCGCCTTGGTATGAGGCGAATGGTCTGACCGTTCGGCCACCGTGGCCCCAAGTTTTACTACAGGTTAGAAAGATCAGTGTTAAAAGTTTGTCACAGGGGAAAATCTGTGCCGCTTGAGCGCTGGTATCGGTAATGGGGGCAAATTGACCTATCACAGAGCTTCTTTAAGTTACATAAAGTTGATAATTTAATACGCGAAATTGGTTTATTTTTAATTTAAAATTAAGTGAAATTACTTCTGTCATTTCCAAGCCCGTGTAAATATAATTTTACTACGGTTTCGTATTTTTTCTGGTCCCTTAACGATTGCAGCGAATTTTTTCTAAATTTTCCCATATAAAAACACATTTTCTTTCCAACCTCCAGTGGAGTTAACCTTAGTCCGGCTGATACAAAGACAGGGTGACTATCTTTACCAGCCGTACATTCGAAATCTAAACTAGTGAATATTCATTTATTCACGCCGATGGATGGAACAATTTCAACAAACTGATCAGTGAGAAATCACTGCGAAATCTGTGACTATTCACTGATTCCGATAAAGAGTGCCAACATCCCGCACGTTAATTAGTGAATGTCCACAGATTTTCCAGTAATTTTTCACTGATTCGATAAGTGAAAACATGTTCTTTGAAAACAACTGGAAAAACCTGTGAAAATTCACTGATTCACTTGGGAGATGTTGGTACTCTTAAAGGAAATCCGTGAATATTCACAAATTAAACAGTGACTACTTTCACTAATCAAAATTATTGAAACTGCTCCGTACATTAACGTGAATCAGTGAATATTCACTAATTCAGGTTTAGAGTGTGACGTTATAAAATGGAACTATTGTTGATTATGTGGTTAGGAATAAGTAGGGACAGGAATTTTTGACGAAAATATTTTGGCGCCACTTTGCTTCAGTGCGTACCTGCAACTCAAATTCACGGTTATTAGCAGAGTCGTTACTCATTTGACTGTGCCAATCAGTACACGGATAACTGCCACACATCACGTCTGTGATTTGCGGGTTTAACCTCCACATGCTGGGTGTTACGACATCCAATCACTGACCACATAGCAGAGATGCAGGTGAGCAAGTAAGGCACTGAAACAAAGTGATGCAAAAATATTTTCGCTAAATTTTCTGTTCCTAAGGATAACATGAGCCTTTTTGACACCTAATTACTGTTTCCTTTTGGGATAATTTAGTTTCCAGACATTTTTTAATATGGTTAAGGCGCCCGCCTGCCTGTCATGTAAACAGCGTTGCAGCGTGCTAGTAAAACAGTTTTTTCTAAGAAACTTCTCAACATGTTTCTAATGTGTGCGTTTACGAAAAGAACAAACACTTCAAACGATTTCGGAATAGTAGTTTTAAAACTTCGCGTTACTTACAAAGATCATTTCGGAGCCTCTCAAAATGGCTAAATACGGCTTTTTCAATCTGTCATATCTAAACAACTACTCACGGGATTAGTGTAAAACTGCAATAGATAGGTGTATTGGACTTTACTTCAAACTTTCCACCGATAAAAATATGGGGTCACCGCTGAATGTGTCAGTCAGGCGAGTGTCCTACGATACCACTGCATGCCTTTTCAGTGTCTTGCAGTAGAGGTGATACCGCACCAGTCGAGCCGGTCAACATCGCCCTTGGCGCCGTGTCTCACTTACACAAACACACGGCCACCAGGCGGTCGCCTTAAAGCTACCTAAGTACCAACAAATGCTTGTAGAATGTAACGGACTCAAAATTCTAAACTCACAATAAATAATATTTTCCAATAGTAATCCTAGACACGGCGGCCTTCAAGAGAGCTCGCTTTATCAGGAACCGCGTATACGCGAGGCGGAATGTTACGTAGAGAGCGGCTGACGGGGCAGCAGGCAGGTTGGCCGCCCACCAGGGGGCGAGGCGCGGCCCACGTCTGCCAACCTCACCTGGGGTCTGCACCGCCAGCCACGCCCCGCCGGATGTCAACCGCCTGCTTCCGCCCGCGCCGCCGCCGTTCCTATACGTGGATCGCGATCAAGTCAGCACTTTATGACTTTGTAGCCTAAGACCCTACCTTGCATGGCCGTACCTAGGAATATTTTTCTGATAGAGTTTCGAAATCCTATGTTGCACAAATGCTTAAATATCATCTGTGTCTGACGTCTGTAAATGTCGTATTAACACATTTCGTTAACATTTGGGTTGTTTTTGTAATATCTTATGTAATGTAAAATACAATACCTAGATAAGGAAACTGACATTTCGGACGGGATTTGAACCCCCAAAACCACCCGCCTTTCCAATTGTATAACAATACCGGACACACTATCTGATTATTGGAAACATTGTTCTACAAGCGATATTTTAACAACAGTCAACTCCCGATTATCCGCACTAATGGAGGGGACCGATGCCTCGGATAGTCCTAAACCACGCATAATCCGCTTTTGCCCTTTCTTAGATCTGAGTAGAAAGAAAATTAGGTCAAATTCATTCCTGCAATAAGGCAACGATTTAATACAGTAGACTCTTGATTATTCGCATTAATAATTATTGGAGATGCGCTAATAATCTAAAAATATATATAGGCCTAATAAAAATTCACGGATATCTTATTTATCCAAGACAAATTCTCGTTAATCCATTCATGCGCGGAACTAGATGGTGAACTTTTACGCGAGTGAACACAGCGTGTATTTATAAATAATGGAAATATAATTTTTCTTCTTCCAACTATTTAAAATGAAATATTTTGCGCGGATAATCCGCAAATCGGATAATACGCACACGAATATTCGGGAGTCTACTGTATTTCAAACCCCGGAATATATAAACACGATTTCTTTAAATACGCTCGATATTCTACTGCACACTAACACGCGCATTCCTCCACTTTTTTTTTACCCTAAAATTTGTTTCAGTTTGTTTCACTTTTGAAAATTTAACTTCGTACGAGCATAAAATACGTACTTGTAGAATGTCTGGCGTCGCAAGAAATTGTATGCTGGTTCTGTTACGGCACATGAAACCGCCCAAAGGAACTCTGAGCATTTCTGCAGCTTAAGCCAATACATTAACTTCATTAATAGGCCTACTAACATTAAACAAACCAAACCACTGAATATTAAAGGATTTTACACCAATAAACACTTAAGCACTTAGCCCTTATAACTGTTTCGATCACACTGATTTGAATCGAACCATTCATAATTGAATTGTTACTGCTTACTTCTTAAGTTCGGCTGCGGAAATCGTAAGTTTAACCAATTAGAGAAAATATCGGTATCCCCATTGGCCATTCGTATTTTACTCCGTAACCGTAATATTTCTGTAACCTATAAAACACATACAAGTCAGGGTATGTTTGAAGGTCGATGTAACTTGCCATGGAATTAAAGTTTGTAATTGTAAATACTAAAAGAACCTCGTTTACATGGACCGCATTGATTATTTCATGATTATTTTACGAACTGTTTTAGCATTGCCTGCAGGATAAACAATACAGCCAAAAAAAAAACAATATTGAAAGTCTGCTTCTATTGGCTGAACTAAGATACATTCTATTACAGGTCGATGGGAGAGTTTAGCATAGGGAAAAACTCTGATATTAGTTGCGTTGTAATTGCTAACGTACCTAATAAAATATGAAACCGTAGCAAAATTAATTTTAACTAGACATTGTAAAGAGAGAAGTAGTTTAATTTATTGTTAAAGTGAAAAATAAACCAATTTTGGATTTGAAATGATGAACTTCATGTAACTTACATTTCAGGAAAGCTCTGTGATTGGTTAGCTTACACATCTTATCAATACCAGCACTCAAGCGGCAGACATTGTCCCTGAGCCAAACTTTTAACATTGGTATTACACTGCTACTGAGTACGCTGAGTTTTTGCATCTCTACTTCTTGCTTCTTAAGTCTACTTCTTATTGGTTATGTTTTTAACTGTGCAAACGCCTTTACTCCGTGCTCTAACGTTGCAGATACAAACACCCAAATATATGATATTAAAGTGATAAATGTAAGATGGCAGCTGTCCTACCCAGTTAAGAGTGCGTTGTAGATAAATAAATGCTGAAAACATCAATTGATTTCTACGATTTTTTCGAAGTCAATATGGATAAAATACTCAATGACAATCCTACATAATGGTATTTGCCAACTTTATGTGTAAATATTTTTCCAGAATTACTAATTCGTTACGCGTGATCTCTTGCGCCGCAGTTAAATGCACGAGGTTCCGGCGTCAGAGATTGTGCCTCAGAAGATCTTAACACTGGAAACAATTACGTTTAAAACGTTGGCTAAAACTATTGTATAGGATTGCTATTGTTTAATTTTCGCAAATTGGCTTCAAATAACCTACAGTTATAGCTCTTAGCGTTGAACTATGTGCCACGTCCTCTTAAGTTTCTTATCTAGGTAGGTTGCGTTGCTGTATGCGAGGCACAAAACCAATGCAGCGTTAAGAGTGACGTTGGCCGGCGTATGTAATGTATTATCGCCTCTACACGCAAACCCAGCAACTGGCGCGCAGAGCTTTACTATTATTCATTTTCCTATGGGACTTTAAGCGGTGATAATATTATTTTATTTGCGATAATTATGGTCCAGATTCCGGCGCCTATTTCTATTGACGTGTTTTTCGAATCTGGTTTAAATTGTCCTAAATACGGCAGTTTAAAAAATATGTTTACAGCCATTTTAAGGGTCTTAAGAATCGCGTTTCCAATACGGAATCCTAATTTTTAAACTGATAGAAAGATTATTTGAAATGTGTTTTCCTTTCGTAGATGTACAAACGTAATACGTGTTCAGATGGATCTTCCAAATATTATTACTTGTAGCTCGCTGCAATGCGTTTCAAGCGCAGGTGCATAGGAATCTTAAAAGTTCGACAACTTTAGTTGATGTTTCGGTTATGTGTGCAACGCCGAGTGCCATGTTGGCGGTTACTGCTGCGGCTTGGCTTCTGCGTTGTTAGGGAGTGTGTGCGTGGGTCGCTGCGGTGACCTTGAAGACGCCTGCACACGCCTTCATTCACGTCCGCCCTCGTGCCAACAACCTCTGTTCCAACCAATGGCATTCCAATACTTAGCATCAACGCGGCGAGTTTTCTAGGAGCACTCCTGTTTCCCCTCTCCCTTGCAATCATTCCCTTCATGTTCTCAAGCCCGCTACACACTACACATAATTCAGTAATGATAATAAAATCGTATTTAATCGGCGCAGATAAGACATATTTGCATTTTATAACACTGAACTCATGCAACTGTTGCGTACACTTGTTATTCAGGGGGCCGCGGTGGTCGAATGGTCAGACAATTCGCCTTCCACCAAGGCGATCAGGGTTCGATTCTCGGCAGGGTCGATCCCCGGATTTTCGAATGTGTGAATCGTGCCGGACGATGCCGTTGGTCGGCGGGATTTCTCGGGGATCTCCGGGTTCCCCCGCCCTTTCATTCCGGTGCTGTTCCATACTGACCTCATGTCACCCCTCACCAACGCTAAAGACCTGGATGTTAAGCGCCGACCAAAAACCTCTCACTTGCTCAGATTCGTATGGCACTAATTCTAAAGATAAAAATTTAAAGAACAATAAGAATGTACCATACCTGTACTAACAACAGTAGCCTACATGTTTACAGCAAGAAATAGTTATGCTGAACAGGCACTTGAAAACTTTACATAATTATAATATTTAAAACAAACTCATACAAGGATACAGTTAAAGCTAAATTCAGTCATAATGCTCGACGAACCTAAGTGTGTCCTCGGAAAATATGTTAACTACAGCCGTCCTCCTTCTGTGACATACCTCACCCTCCTACTCTCCTTCGTCCCGCTACACCCTCCCAGACAACAGCAAGCAAGTAGCCTGGCCCTGCGACAAGCATTTCGTACTGTCTCGTCAACCAGAAAGCGACAACCAGTGCGTAGTTGTTGTCCTACCTAGATTTCATTAGTTGCACAGGCCTATGGTCGCTTACAATAAGAATGTAGTGTACATGGAGGGAGGACTCCAAGACATTCCCCTCCACTGCTTTCACACGGCAACCAGGAAACACTAGCGCTTACCTCCCCAACCCGGGGCTACACTAAGGCTTGTCGAGCAGTACGTACATTCATACAAGTACTCAGTCAATGTGTCAACTAAGTACATCGTGGTTACTCAGCAGCAAGCAGTGCAATATCTTCCTTTTGAGGAAGTTACTGATACTTTGATTTACTAAATCCTAGTTCTAGCCACAGTACAGAATTCCGCACCTAATTCAGTACAATAGCAATGTGACAGTGTGAACGGGGGCACTACACTCATTTCAGTCACAATCCCCTACTTAATTTTTAATCGTTTTACGCGCATGCGTAATGAGCAGTTTGAGCCACTGCGCATGCGAAATACGCAGGAAGGGTTGCCAATATGATCTGAATGGACCAAAACACTTAGTAGTACGACAGAGAGAGAATTTATTTTCAAGCATGATAGCGTATAATCTTTTCCCTGAATTCAGAACAGAATAATCAACAGGTCGATCTAAATGCGAGTTCAGGGGTGCCTATCCCCCCCAAGACCCAATGCGCAAATCCCCCCCCCCTCCAAAAAAATCCCCACCAAAAACTCAAAAAACAAATTTACTACGACTTACACTTCAGTACTGGAGAGATATTTAGTCTACCATTTCGTAAAAACAAACGTAAACAAATACAACTGCTCCGGAATTTACTAGCATACTTTGTAGGCAATACCAGGACAGCACTTGTACAATCATGAAAACATTTTTCGTTTATGTTTAAACATTTAATTGAAAAAAAAAAATCCCCCCAAAAATTCTTAACGCGCAACTTGCCAAATGATCCTTCCTTATGGGCACCTCCTTGCGAGTTGACATATTCTAGACAATGCGGTGATAACGATTTGTAATTATCATTACAATCATAATGGTTGTATGTGATCCAACGTGTCGGCGCTGTGCAGTAGTATTACGATATCTGCTCTAGTTTAGAAATTTAAAAAAAAAAAATAATAAATGCCGTCCGCTAATTAAAATCATGCTCTCCAAGATCCTCAAAAACGCTAGAAATGTATTTTGCACGTCGCTGTAGCTGAGAAAATATGAACCGTAATCGTAAAACAAAACATAGAAACCCGCATTGGGCTTTACCACATACTTTCCACATAAAAAAAAATAACAAAGTCATCGCATGAAATCCCGTCGAAAAAAAAAAAACACTGTACTGTACGTGAAACACTGCAGGCCAGTTTAGTACTCTGCGCCTAGAGGCGATGAGGTGTTCGACAGACGTGTTATATTCGACTTATCGCTTTCAACGTTTCCGGGCTTTTAACAAATAAACTATCGCCCACTAACTCTAAATGCTGGAGGATATTTGGTACATTTAGTATTTATGTAATATTTATTTATTGAAATATTTTTCAAATGGCGATGTTAAGGCATTACACTTAACCATTTTTCTTACAGGTGCACAAAATAAAATTACGTATACATAGAAATGTCAAAAACTAAGAAAAAAAATTAAAAATTAATGATGACTAACATGACAACAGACCACTTTACATATTCGTGCGAAGTGGCGATTAATACCTAAATACTCGTACAGAGTTCACGATTTTTAAAAAATTATCCCAAAACAAAGTCCTAACTCGTTGTTATGTAGATATGCAAAACATTTACGTGTATACAGAACAGAAAATGTAAAAAAAAAAAAAAAAAAAAAAAAAAAAAAAAAAAAAAAAAAAAAAAAAAAAAAAAAAAAAAAAAAAAAAAAACAATAAAATTGATTAATTTATGTGACAAGAAAGACAACAACCATGTAGCACTTGGAAAAAATATCAACCAATAATTAATTTCGTGAAGTGCTACATAAATACGCAGAGCCACGCAAAATTCGCGTTATCATCTGGTAGCAGACTAAACTTCACTTCCCTATACATAACAGAGCATCATCTGCGATTCAATTGGGCACGAACTTTAGTGTTGTCATTTACGTGTGTTACGTCTTTACAGAGATTGGCCTCTCTACCGTGTAAGCATTCTCCGCGGCAAGTCACGACAATATCGGCCAGCGGGAGACGTCGAACGAGCTTATATTCTCCGTTCACTCTAAGTTGAGTTCTGAGGTAAACAAATAAAGTAATATCATTACACTTCGCTAGCTTCTAATTGGCTCAATTTGTGCGTCGCGCCGACGTATTATTTCCAACCGACAAAAGTGTGTACATTCGGCAACATAGGAAACAACAACGCCGTATATATTAAAACAATATTGCGTGAAAATTTCGTACGTGTTATCGACATAGGGAAACAAATATTACACAAAAACTTGATAAAAATATTGACATAATGTGTAATTACTGTATATTTCAAAATTTAATAGTAATTGTCAGTCATGACTAACGATTGTATTCAAATATTCCGGTATTAACGTACCGAAAATTTGGTACTACACGCAGAAAAAAAGTTGTCAACAAAATGGTGATTAAACTTACTGTAAAGTCCTCCTGGATTATTTTGTGCTTCGTTTTGCAAAAATTACATTTTATAAATCACCAAACAATCTGTCGATAATTCACGACACATATTGTTTTTTTTTATACATAAACTATTGCTATGCGAAATTTTTATTCTTGCCTTATAAACATCACCAGTTTGTTCAGTAATGAAGACATTTCGAAAACCATGCAAGACATTTTCACTGTTCACGTCCAGCATCACATAACCTAATCTGCAAGCGACGTAAATATAAACCGACGCGAGGACGGAACAAAATAGAACAAGGAACTTTGGTTCGGACCACGCGGCCGTGGAACGGACGAACTGGAACGGAAAATGGACGAACGAAAGAAAACATTCGCAGAAACCACAACACTGACGCGTTAACGTCCAAAATACTTCGAATAAATAAAACATTATATCTGATTGTGATATTTCTGACTTATTTTTACTGTGGTAATTATTACTGAACTAAACTTTTGGTATCTTCAGAGTATCGTACGTCTCTAAATACTGGCAAGTGTACCAAGAAACTCGTAAGTTTAACAGTGCGGCAGTCGTTAAATAACTCGTGAATCAACTGTACGGATGTGTCGTCCGCTAACCATAATTACAGTAATAAACATATAGCGTCGTAGATTGTGTTTGTAACGTCTGTATATTTTAGATATTTGTTAATAAACTCTCTCATTAAGTGATGGAGTGGTAAATTTATATGTACACGACAGATAACAAAGATCTATTTCTTATGCAAGATCACAGTGCACGGTGGTCGGCAGCCAATGAACATGTTTGTTTATAATTTGCTTTGTTTGTCCTAAAACTCAACTAAGAGTGAACGGAGAATAGTCACTTGTAGTCTAGTCAGCTGTCAGAAAATAACGCGAATTTTGTATGTAATGCGTGTTTGTGTAATCTGCGGGGGAGTGAAGCATGCCACCTGGTAGGCGTGGTGTAATGTTTGATACTGAGAGCAGTGTTGCCAGAACTGACCATTAGAATTGCACACACGCTGAAGGAAAATTACACAAAAATACACACACCTTCACCACTGCAAATAGCCTATACAGTATTAGTCGTCATATTAAAATGCCTTCCTGGGTCGAGAATGATTTTTAAATCACTTTATGTTGTTGAGTTTATATAAATATTGCAGAATCAAAATGGTGATCCTGAACACCTTATAATGATAATTATTGAATGTTAAAAATGACGCTTTGAATACTGCATACAAATACAGCGTAATGTATAGATACGAGAGAAATAACTAAATAATTATTGTCTTTGGGTTTTGAGATAAACCAGATAAATTGAAACTTCTGAAAGAAATATTCAATTTGGGGAGAATTGTAATGTGCACAAAAATTACACACACCTGCCATAAATACACACATTTTGTGTAATTACTAGAGGCGGGAAAAATTCCCGGGAACATTGATTAGCCTGCAAAAATACGTATGAACTGAAGCAGATATTAGATGACCATTAGCTGCTTGTTGTTAAACTGATATAAGTTTGTATTAGTTTCATTACATTATTGGCTCAGAGACTTCCAGGAGATGTCAAATAAAGCCCGCAGCACACTGTACAATATTCCTTACAATATTGTATAGGCCTACTAGGAGTCGTACTTGCTCGGCTACTACGTTCTCTACCCTGCTACTAGCAACCCTGCGAGCTCAGGTATTGGATTTGTCAAGTTGCCGGGGTCAGTTTTTTGTTGCGAGCTGCACTGCAATATTTAAGCAGCGGCCAATCAGAATTCATCAGAACAACAACACTAGAACTTTTGGCGCGCGCGAGTATTGATGAACATAAACACGGAGGGAAAGAACTTAACGAAAGAGCAGTTACGAGTATTTATAAATACTTATAGAGAAGTGACTTGTTTGTATGTGGTGAAAAGTATTAACTACCACAGAAAAATTTTTCGTAATGAAGCTTATTTTGAATCTGCTCTGAACACAACTATTAAGGTAGCCAGTATCGTGTGCAGCGAAAACTTGTATTGTACCTAGTACATCGGCTTGTAAAAGAAATTTGTAAATAAGCCAGTACACGAACTTGTAAGAAAAATGGTACAGTGTGCACACAGGGCTCGGTTTCGGTCGCCATATTAAATTTTATTATTTTTCACTTTTTTGGAATTCTGTGAAGAAAAATGTTAACTCGGCGACTATACCTCCAATTCTATTTATCTTGAGCTACATACAAGCATGGTAATAGAGCTAGTAATGTATAGTTTGGTCGCAATTTGTCGGACAAGTTATGAATGTAAAAAAATTTGCCACACACACATCGCGGCGCAATTATAAGTAATAGTTAAATCGTAATGTCATTACCGTAGCGAAATGTAGATAGAATTTGAGGAATAATCGCATATTTAATATTTTTCTTCTTAGAATTCCAAAAAAGCGAAAAATCATAAAATTCTATATGGCGACTGAAACCGAGTCTTAAGGGGCCCGCCTCGTTGCCATAAAATCACACTGCAGCGTGTTTGAAGAAAAAGTTTTACACCGAAACTAATACACGTGTGTTCACGCCGTTTGTCTACGAGAAGAACACACACTTCAGACGACTGCCCTTAAGTACTTTCAAGACAACACACGTTTAGAAATCCCCTTTTAGGGCACGTCAAAATAGGGTCAAACGGGGTTTTCAGGCTGCTATAGCGGAAAATATACTAGCCGAATACATGTGAAACCACTTAAGGGTAGTGCATTGGACTTTAGTAAAGTGATTTCGTAAATAAAACAATAGGGTCACCACTTAAAGTCCCATAGGAAAAATTTTTTTTCGCGAAGACTGCACGCCTTAAGCGTAGAGGCGACGCACCGTTGTATGGCCCATACGACGTCGCCCTTAGCACCATACCTCACCCATACAAACACATGTGCCACGAGGCGGGCCCCTTAAGTCAAAAGCCAATTGTTAAAGTGACACAAACGTACAGTTGTTGGAATTATAGCTTGTGCCCAAAATAGAACGCGAATTGTTTAGGTTTCTAGTAATTACACACGCATTGGCAACGCTGGCTGAGAGGTGGTTGCCGAAACTGTCTATCCCCAAGTGTCGCACAGACAAGAGTGCAGGTATAGAGAAGGGCTAGTCGATGAGTGTGTGTTGTGGGAGGGAGGGGGGCGAGGCCCAGTGTGTCTCCAGGAGGGACGACCCTGCCCCCAGGGATGGCTATGTGGGAGAGGGGAGGGAGGGGGCAGTAAACCGGTTCCAAGCACAGCAGGGCAGAGAGGCTGGCGCACGTACCACGTGACTACATACAGGCTCCAGCCACAGCTGGCACACACACACACACAGCCGTCTGTCTGTGTCTCCCGCGTGCAAGTGCAGTCCCCTGCGGCGTTGCCAAACACACGCAATACCGACTCGCGCATCTTCTCTGCTCTACACGCCGTAAGACAGAACCACTATCAACAGGACAGATCATTTGTTGGGATCTGAAAAAAATTCGCGTTTTCTTTTGGCCCCAAGCTAGAATTCCAGTAACAGTTAAGTTCGTGCAACTTTCTGACATATTTGACACTTGCTGGAAGTAGCTTAGCCAATAGTACAGAAGCAACCAAATGCAGGCCCACATCACTACGTCATCGAGCAGCCAGTGAGCAGATCATGTCTGCTTGAATACACACATGTTCTTGGAGGCTAGCCTACAAAGTCAGTGAAGCCGCGAAAATTTCCCATCTCTAATCATTAATTAAAGACGATGGTTAGAGACGTATCACGGGAAATCTTGACTGTTTCCTGGATTTCAACACACGTTCAGCATACCAGAAGATTACTGGCTTTGGAGCTGTTGCCCTATTTGACTGAGCCAATAAGAATCCTGCTAATGGTAACATTAAATGTCTGTTATTGGTCTGCAGACAGTTACAAGAAACTACAGTGTTTACGAGGGTATGTTAGAACAAATTTAATTTGTAACATTCCACCATCTCTACAGATGATTTATCACGGGAAAACTTAACTGTCTTCACCGGTTCCAAATGTCCGCGTTCAACTCATAGGAACAGCGGAGCGATACGAGCCAGAGTACCACGCTCGACAAGAAGCATATCGCCTCTATTCACATCGAGCAAACGGTGATCCTAATATTTTATTTTTGGGTAGTATGAAGCAAAGGCCAATGCGTGCATATCGTTTACAGGCAACAAATTCACGTGGTAGTTTCTGATTTACAGTAGTCCAACAAAAAAAAAATCGTTTTAAGCCATTTTGTAAGGCCCGAAAATCATGCATCTAAAAACCGTGCTGAATTTTTAAATATTATACAAGAATAGTTTCGAGAATGTATTCTTTTCACAGATAAACGTAATATGAATGAGTAAAGAATGCGTGCGTAGATAAATAAACGCTGAAAACATCATTAGATTTCTACGCTTTTTTCGAAGCCAATATGGATAAAATACTCAGTGACAATCCTAGATAATGGTATTTGCCAACCCTATGGCTAAATATTAATCCAAAATTACTAATTCGTTACGCGTGATCTCTTGCGCCGCAGTTAAATGTACGAGGTTCCGGCGTCAGAGATTGTGCCTCAGAAGTTCGTTACACTGGAAACAATTTTGTTTAAAACGTTGGCTAAAACTAGTGTTTAGAATTGCTATTTTCGCAAATTGGCTTCAAGAAACCTACAGTTGCAGATTAATGCTTTTAGCGTTGAATTATGTAACACGTGTGACCCGCTGTAACATCGTCCATGCGCCAGTCGAGGACTTCTCTTAATAAACTACGTATCTTACTGTAATTTGTTAGCACATTGATACCGGTCTTGTTCTTGTGATAACACTCGACTACAATGAACACTTTATCTGACCGCATATCGCAAGTCGACCAGCGTTATCATAGTTGCTGTGACGGCACACTCAAGACAATTGCTTCTATATGACGCCAGTAGGAGTGTACAGGTTGTTCATGGTAAAGTCAGCACTTTTGGAGATCACCCTGCCCTAGAGACCCGGAAATCTGGCGGGTTCAACGACCAAACGGCTGAACTCCACGGTCCTAATGTACTGAACTTCATCAACAGAAATATGTTAAACATTTTAATAGTGATCCTATATTTTGTACATTGGTCACGTACTGCGGAAACTACACATACCTGCTATCTATGGTAACCTAGTAACTCTCGTGTACAGATCCCTCCAAATGTTGTGAAGCCCGCAAATTGGTTTATACGCGGTTAGAGATAAAGCAACGAGCTGTAAGGTAAAAATAGAGGGGCGGAAACAGTAATCTCCAAGGCTCTGAGGTGAAGCCCAATTGAACGTGGTATTTTGACCCTAGATAAAATGGCGGACTCTTATTTCTGGTCTAGGGACGAGAGTGACTATGCTAATTTAAACATTATTACAGTATAATATATTACAACAATTATTGGTAGAGACATGAACTTTTCGCGAAAAGAATTTTGCCCCACTTTGTTCCAGTGCTTTATGTGCACGTCTGCAGTTTTGCTTCACATATATTGGCAGCGTGCCTTTGAACTGCGACGTTTCTCATTTGACTGTACCAATCACAATAAGGTTACTGTAACACCACACTTCTGTGATTTGCGTGTTAAACCCCACGACACACGAATGTCAAAACATCCAATCTCTGACCGTGAAGCAAGTCTGCAGACGTGCACACAAGTCACTGACACAAAGTGAGGCAAATTTCTTTTCGCGAAAAGTTCATGTCTCTAATTATTGGCGTTTTTTCTTGTGTTAAGCGGGAATATAGTGGAGCTATAATGTAACGGATTTTATGCGAACATATGATGAAATTTTGAACATAATGTTGGCCACACTGCTGTTCGCCATGTTTTCTTGGGTCAAAACAGCCGTTCAATTGGGCTTCACTTTGGAAACATTTCCGCCCCTCTATGTTAACTATATAGCTCGTTGGGATAAAGTGAGGGGAAATGTCTAACCTCTCTGGACACGACACTTGATGTTTGCGGGTGTAAGATAAACTGTGCAGTCTGTAGGTACCTATATAATTTGATAAAAAAGTTTATTAATTACCAGGGACTTGAAAATTTCGTGAAATCAACTACCGGTACGCTAGAATCCATTGTACTATGCATACTCAAGCCCCGACTATTCGTCAACTAGCTGCCACTCAGTGAAACAGCAAACTATGAACGAATATACGGGTCATAGTATAACGGATTCTAGCCTACAGGTAACTGAATTCGCGTTTTCTTTCCAGTCCCTTTAATAGGGCCACGAATTTGTCGCGAAAAGATTTTTGGTCCACTCTGTTTGAGTGACTCGCGTGCACATCGGCAGCTCTGCTTCGTGGTTATTGGCAGCGTGTCTTTGTTCAGACACGTTTCTCATTTAACTGCACCAATCAGAATAAGATTATTGTGACTCCGTACGTCTATAATTAGCCAAGGCAAGTGAGAGTAAAATCATCCAACCACAGACGATGTAGCATAGCTGCAGCAGTGCACATAACGCATTGAAGTCCAATGTTGCAAAAATCTTTTCGCCATTAAATCGTGGCTCTACCTATTAATTATATAAATGGCAAAATGCACGGGACTATATTGCGTAATTTCGCTGCCAATCTTACAAGCAGTAAGGTATAGGCACTCAAAAAAGGCCTGCTAGTTCTACTTGCAGTCAATTCGTATCCTTCCGCGCGTAACGTCTAACGACGGGAAATGTCTAACCTCTCCGGACACGTCACTTGATGTTTGCGCGTGTGAGATAAATGAACAAATCAGTTTGAATCAATATAGTTTAATAAAAATTTTTATTTATTATATAGCGTAAAATTATGTAGATTTCGGTTGATTTTGTTTCCTATATTGTAGTATTTAAATAGGAAAATACAAGGAACTATATTGCGTAATTTTGCTGCCAACCATACAATCAGTAAGGAAACTATAGTTGGTGTTGAATTACATGCAGTGACGGCCAGTGATATTTTTCAAAGGTTACATTATTTGTGCTCATTCTATCAGGAACGACCTGTATCATAATAAGGTATGCTACAGCTCCGGCGAGGCCGTGGTTGGCACAGTGGTTACAGCACTCGCCTCCCACCAAGGCGATCCGGGCTCAATTCCTGGATGTGTCGGTTCCCGGAGATTCACGTGTGAGAATCATGCCCACTGATAAAATAAAAAACATCGTAAAATGTTTAGGAAGTAATGAACCTAAACGCAGAATGGGACAGTTACCATACTTCCGTCTTGTAAATATGCAAACATTTGCAAATGCTACAATACAAGTCTGGTAACTTCGTATACATTTGACTGTTTTACTAAAACGTTTGGGAGTGCTACCATGTAAGTCTGGGAAACAATTCTACCATGCCTACTTTATTAGCTAGCGCTCCTATACGCACGTGTGGTAAATTTACAACTGTTTTTAGAGTGCCGGACGATGCCGCTCTTCTTCATTCCGGCGTTGCTCCATACGACAAGGTAGCACAGGAGTCTGCGAGTGTTTCTATTGATCTTTGATCGATTCTTGCAGCGGGTTGGTATAACAAACTAAGCTTTATATTTTTTTTACATACAGGTTTGCTTTTGTTTGACAGCCCTCGAGGAAACAAGTGACCCAATCACGGAAATTAACGCACACAGGAGTTCGAAATGTAACGTCTTCTCAGATGAATCAGCGAAATAAATAGAACTTACTGTGTCGCCAACTTATGACTACAATGATATACCCGATCCAGATACGAAGACTTGAGTGTTCCAAGCCACATGCTGCTAAGCAATGACTAGATATGATGTTTAGGGATGGTGGATAATTGCGAGAATGTTTTCTGCTAGCGTATTCTGCAAATCACTGTATCGCCCAGCGTCACATATTATTGGCCAGCGGTTATGTAGCACAGTCTAGTTGTTTACAGACGAATCACAGACGTCCAGAAGAAGCGTACCAGAGTTATCATCGGCCCAGTCAAATAGGGACTCGCCAGTAATGAAATAATAGCGTCGGAAATGAAGACATTACACTGAAGCCTAGCAAACAGTCAACTTTTCCCGCAATAAATCTCCTTCTCTAATGATGGTTCATCGCGGGAAAATTTGACTGGTTGCTGGGTACGTTAAGTTTATCAAAATCTGACTGGCTTTTACCTGTACGTGGAGCTGTTACCCTATTTGACAGAGGCAATAAGAATCCCTATACTGTAATATGCAATGCCAGTTATTGGTCTGCAGACAGCTACGTCACAGACTAAATAGTAATACAGACGTGAAATAACGTGGCGGCTCGTTTGATAGGGCGAACATCACCGCTTATTGGCTGCCCGAGGTTGTTGATACCAGCCCCGTGTATGTTTAGCTGCTGTATGTTACGACAGGTTTCCTATTGGCCAGGCTGCCGAGTAGCAGGGTAGCCACATTACGCTGATTGGCGGTAGGCGTCTCCGCCATGTTGCTGGCCAGGGAAGCCATTTTGCTGGCGTGTGTGACTGAGTTCGCTCTTCTACCGGCTATTTCACTTCTGTATTCCTAGATATTCTATGGCTATGTTGCGTCAGAAGTATTATCACTGAATCATATATATTTCAAGGAATTTTAGTGTCTTCAAGGGTACGTTTAACACAAAATATTCCCGCTATATAGCATCATCTCCAGTTATTTATCTGCAGACAGCTACCTTGTGTCAGAAGTACACCTAATCACTAGGGACCCTGGTTTTTCGCGGAAAAAATTTCGCCCCAGTTTGTTTCATTGCCTTACGTACACATCTGCAATTCTGCTTCATGATTATTGGCAGAATGTATATATGAAGAGCCGTATATCATTTGTCTGAGCCAATTACAATAAAGTCTCTGCAACACCTCACGGCTGTGAATTGCCGGTAGAATCCCTAGGCTCGAGAGAGTTAAAATATCCAATCACTGACCTTGAAGCAGAACTGCAAATGTGCACGCAAGGCACTGAAACAAAGTGGGGCAAAATTCTTTTCGCGAAAAACCAGGGTCCCTACTAATCACACATGTTTGCAAGAAAAACTTTCGCGGTATATCATAATTCATAATCTATTAATCTCTACACATTGTAATTAATAATTCAGGATGGCGGCACGCGCGGCTGGTACATTATAAATGCGCGCGCAGCAGGCGTGGCGGGGCGGGCAGCTCGGAAGGTCAGGCAGGATAGCGATGGAGATGAATGGATGGACCATTCACTGTGATCCGCGCACAATGGAACCCTCCTGTCTCCGGACTACTGCGCCGCATCTCGCGTTTTCTTGACGGACTTGTGATGAGTGGGTTTTACGACCCAATGAGTAGAGACATGCAACAATTCACGTTATTCTCTGACAGCTGACTAGACTCCAAGTAACTATAGGCTCGTTCGACGTCTTCCGCTGGCCGATATTGTCGTGACTTGCCGCGGAGAATGCTTACACGGTAGAGAGGCCAATCTCAATAGAGACGTAACACACGTAAATAACAACACATGAAAGTTCGTGGTCAATTGAAACGCATATTATGCTCTGTTATGTACAGGAAAGTGGAGTTTAGTGTGTTGTCAAATGATAACGCGAATTTTGCATGTCTCTACCAATCATTAAACATAAAGAAGAACTGCAGATGTAAAAGCAAGGCACTGAAACGATGTCTCAGAATTTTCTTCACCACGAATCACTGGCCCTGAGACCGGCGCTTCATTCCCGTCACGGCGACGACGTAGCTGGTGGACGGCTATAGCTGGTGTGCTTAGATGTATGACGGGGAGGTGGGTAGGTAGAACACCGGTGTATTGTAGTCGCGTGCCAAGGTCAGGCCGTGGGGCCGCACCACTAGACCTGCCAGCGCGACGTTTCCCAGCGACGACACCATCACTTCCCGCCTCCGTCGACGTGTCTTGCAATTTACAGTACAACACCTTCCAATACAACGCCATCCGCCCCAACACCTTCCAATACAACGCCATCCGCCCCAACACCTTCCAATACAACGCCATCCGCCCCAACACCT